>OY987217.1:4629219-4819455 GCA_963920805.1 Primula vulgaris
GAATTGTAAGAAATTGTTTTCACAATCAATAAAACTTATGAATACAAATATGTGGCTTCATAATCGCATTGTATTATTCAACCGTTATACATTTTGTTTATTTACATCATTCAGACAATTAATTTATATTTTTCTCCTATTTGTTTGAGATCCACTCCGTTATACGGGATCCTAAACAATTCGGAAAACGATCTCCAAATGATTTAAAACGAACGATAAATTTTAATTCACGAAACGAAACAGAGATTGAAAATTTCTACTTTTTGACAAGTCGAAAATTGAGTTTCATTTATTTAATTCGTCACGAAAACGAAACAAAAACGAGCAACCCGAAAAATCAAACGAAGCGAAACATGTATATACAAAAATATATTTAAAGGAGTAATATTAGTTACTTCCTCCGTCCCACTTTATAAGTCCTATGAGAAAACATGTGTAATTTTGACCGGCTTTGAACATGTAATTAAATTGCTAAAATGAAAATTTTTCAAAATTTCTTCACATAGTGCAAATGTTAAATTATATAGGGGTGATATCGGTTCGGTACCGACCTTTTTGAACCCATACCAATAACATACCGCACTAGTTTGGTTTTCAAAAATCAGTACCATTAGCGAACCAAACAAATCGGTATACCAACAATATCGATTCGGTATCGATTTTATACCAATGTTAGAAAATGTTAGACCTTGTAGTCCTGTAATATAGAAAAACTAGTAAACGTTACCCACGCGTTGCGTGTGAGACGCGTAATGACATAAATCTCGTAATATATTTTATTTTGAACATAATATTCACATTTGTTATCATTTATTATAGTTATGCAGATTAAAACGAATTGTTAATTAATTTAGACTACATCCGTAATTAGAAAAATATACTGAATATAAATTGTTAATTAATTAGATTATGTACATTGTTAATTATTAAAATAGAGTGAGATTATTTTTAGAAAAATTGAACAAAATTGGTCGGTCTCAACTTTTCTTGAGTTTGATTATATTAATACTAGTAAAAATTACACACGCATTGCGTGTGAGACGCGTAATACATAAATATCGTAATGTATTTTATTTTTAACATAATATTCAGATTTGATATCATTTATTATAGTTATGGAGGTTAAAACGAATTGTTAATTAATTTAGGTTACATCCGTAATTAGTAAAATATAGTGAGCACAAATAGTTAATTAATTAGATTATGCATATTGGTAATTATTAAAATAGAGTAAGAATATTTTTGGAAAAAATAGGCAAAATTGGATAGTCTCAACTTTTCTTGGCTTGACGTATATTAATAGGATGACAATGTTTGAATAATTTGTAACATGTATGGCAATGTTTTAATTTTGTGAAATGATTTATAGCTATATGATTCCTCAATTTACTCGATCAAAGATCGAAATATACATGATTGGAATTAGTTTGTAACATTTAAGGTAATTGAGTGAACTACGAAATATCCTATACAATTATACATTTATGATATATAGGCATATTTGCAATGACATTATAAAATTCGGTTTGGTACGGTAATGTACAGGTCTAATCTCGTACCGGAACCGAATCAGTTTCTTCAGAACGGTACGTTATAGCCAAACCGACTTTTCGGTATATCAAAATTTCGATACCAACTGGTTTTGTTCGATTTAAAAATCGATTGGTACAAATTGGTACAAAATGGCCCATACGGGCCGGGCGAAAACCCGAAAAAACCGAACCGAACGATAAAGACTGAAACCGAAAAAAATCGAAAAACCAAAAAAATAAAAGTAAAATCGACAAATAACCCAAACCGAAAAATCTTCTTCATTTCGATTTTACAACCGACCCTGACCCAACGTATTAATAATTTCCTCCACTTTATTTGTTTCTCCCTGCAAGCAAACCTGCGATTCATCTCTCTCTCTCTCTCTCTCTAAATACATATATGAACTCTCTATAGATACATATATATATATATTATAAATATATAAATATATGTATATATAAGGAATGGCGGGGATAATGAAATCAGCGGAGTGGCAATGGGAGAACGCAACGGCAGGTGCTTTAGCGGGACTCGCCACCGTTGCTTTCTCTCATCCTCTCGATGTCGTACGCACCCGGTTTCAAGGTCTCCTTCTCTCTCTCTCTCTCTCTCTATTGACTATACACATAAAAAAAGCGGAGTTTTGTAGGGGCGAAGCCAGCGAGTACGAGTAATAACAAATATGAGGGAGGGTGACAAATGATTAATTTTCACAAGTAAAAATTCATGTTATAAACTACTATAAAATTGCTTTACAATATAAAGATTGACGGTTTGTCGTGTCTTCCGGTAGTGTCTATCTAGCTTCCGCATTGGTATTGTGTTTTTCTCCTTCCGTCCTTAAATAAGTGTACTGTTTTGGAAATTGTGCTATTTAAGGATTCGGAACAATTTCACTTAATTCAAGGAAAAAGTATGAAAACGTTGAAAGGTTCAAAACAATAAGTGTAAATTTGATATGATTTAATTACCGAAAGATGGTATTTCGAAAAATAAAAAATAAAAAACTAGTGAGAAAAGGTATATGTACACTTATTTTGGGACGTGACGGACATCTGTAAATGGAAAGTATGAAACTATTTCACGGAGGGAGTATTTGGCATTCTGGCAACCCTTTTTTCGTAGTTTTTTATTTGAGAAAACTAGGGGTGTTTGGATTGCTAGCTTTTTGACCTTTTTAAAATGCTAGCTTTTGGGTCGTAAAACCTATTAAGTGTAAAAGCTGGGAATTTTGATGTTTTTCTAGCTTTTTCATTGAAAAAATTGTGCAAAGTAGAAGTTTGCGATACATTGTGCAATTTATGTGTATGTACTATAGATGCCTATTTAGCAACCCTGTTTTTTCTTGGTTAGTTTTTTGCTTGAAGAAACTAGGGGTATTTGGATTGCTAGCTTTTTGACATTTTTAAATGCTAGCTTTTGGATCGAAAAAGCTACTAAGTGTAAATCTGGGAATTTGTTGCTTTTCTAGCTTTTTCATTGATTTTTTTTGTGTGAAAATATAGAAGTTTTTAATAAAATTTTCTTGTTTAGTTAGAAGTCACTATGTAATTAAATAAGTTAAAAATGACTTATAGGTAAAAATAGAGTATAAGTCACTTACAAGTAAAAAGAAACTAAGGTGATGACAAATTATTTTAAGCAGCATTTTGACCAAAAAAAGCTGATGTCAAGCTGTCCCTGTGTATTTACTGAGCTGATTTTTCTTAATGTTTATTAGTTAGCGATGGACGAACCTCAACCCTACCTGCCTACAGGAACACGCCTCAAGCTCTTTGGTCCATTACTCGTACTGAGGTTCTGCCAAATTTTTATGCAGCTCTCTATATATAAATATATTATTTGTATGTTAATGCTAGTAATTTTTTTATAGATCTGTCTGCTAAAGTTAATTTGGTTGCTCTTGTTGTTTCATTCTTTGACGATCCAGCTAACTCTGTATCAGTGCCCCGTTATTTTCAATAATAAAGAACATGTTCACCAAAATGGATAGAATATGTCGCTATTTTTTCGTTCAGACTGTTCTATGATTTTTATGCGTTGCTACAGTCTCTGTGTATGGATGTATTTAATGCTTGTACATTTTTCAGTCTGCCTGCAAAGTTTTTTTTAGAAAGTACTTCGGAATAAATCCAAAGCTATATGTACCCTTGTTGTTTAATCCTTAGGTAAAATTGCTTAATCAAGTGACATTTTAATGAAATGAATTGCTGGCTGTCAATAATTGTATGAAGATGGTAGACTTCGGGTTTGTTTGGTGTTTTTTAAGTGTATAAGTTGGTTTTTGAGGTTGAGAAAAATATGGGTTCGTACAGCCAAAAAAGGTTACAGATTCTACACGTCAAAGACTAGTAATCAATTGCAATGGAGCTTTTATGGAAAAAGAAAACCTGAGCTTAAAAGCTGTAACCAGACACAGCTTAAATTGTTTGGTATTAACTCTTGAGCAAAAGTTCTAGCTTCAAAAAAAACATTGGATCAAACCTGATTAAAGCTTCTACTTTTATAAGAAATTCACAGGAGTTTAGCTATATTAAGTATGGTTGCCAAACCTTAGTTGTTTTATCCGTTATTAAAATAGCATGATCAAGTCAGGATTCGGCGGATTTAAATGTTGGTTCTCACCAATTGTGTGGAGAATGGTAGACTTGGGGCTTGTTTGGTACAGCTTCTCTGAGGTTAAGAAAAAAAATTGCGTTCATAGAGCTTAAAGCTTTTAAGTTTATTCACGCTAAATAACCAGAAGCTTATCAACTAAAGGCAGTCAAGATTTTTAATGAAGTAAAAAAAGCTCGAGCTTGCTAGTTGCAACCAGACAAGGCCTAAGTAGTAGTTTGCTAACACTTTTTTGGAGCAAAAATAATACTCCCTCCGTTCCGAAATGTTTGTCCATCATTGGGAAGGGAAATTTTTATAGACATGCAATTATTGTTTTGTCTAATTGCTCAAATACCTATTATACCCTTATGCATTAAATTAAAATTTGATGTCAAAAGTATAACTAAAGTTAAAATGGGAACATTTATTAACTTTTTAATTGACTTTTGTAAAAGGGACAAACAATATGGAACTTCCTAAAAAGGAAAGATGGGCAAACATTTCGGAACGGAGGGAGTAGCATTTTTCCAAACTGAATGAAAAGTTGGGTCAATCCAGCATTTTTCGTTAACGCGCATAATTTTTCCGTAAAAGCTAGACAGCCAAACAACCACTGTTTGTTTCCTTGCATTTTTTTAATTATTGCTTAGAAACTCAGACTAAGAGAAAAAATGATGAATGCAACTTAAAACTTTTAGCTTATTAACGATAGGAAATAAATAAAGTTCAGCTTAAAACTGAACATCCCAATCCGCATAAGCAAACAGAGCTTGGAAGCTACAGCAAACAACCTGATATATTGCTTGGTGTTTCATTTTAGGTACAAATGTATATGTGAGTCAAGATGGGACGAACTTGAGATTATTAATAAAGGAATAGAGTCACATGAATATTTTCCCTCTTTTTAAGTGTTCTGGATTGTTGTTGATTTACTAAAACATCTTAATTTTCGGCTAATTGTAATATCTGACTGTCAGGGAGTTGCTCCCCAGTTTATATTTAGGTCACTTTTGGTAAAAGTTCCATTGTTGACAAAATTTAAACGGTTTTGGTGTCTTATGTTTAGGGTCTTAGGGGCCTTTATGCCGGTTTTCATCCAGCGGTACTCGGATCAACTATATCATGGGGTTTGTATTTCTTCTTGTAAGTATATGTTCAACTTTACAATTGCTTGTTTGTAATGTTTCTAGTCTTTTTATAGAACTGCATTAATGATTATAATTCGCTTAATTACCTTCATTTTGAACAGTCTTTCTCTTGTACTTGTTTAAAATGTAAAAGTATGCGGTAACATATTGGTTTTGTGCGTAAAACTTCTCTATCTATTGTTCGGCTCAACAGTTTCAAGTAAGAAAATTAAGCAACACTTATTTTAATATATGTTGGCCTTGACTTGCGGCCTTCTTTCATTTATCTCTCTCTTTTTTCGTTGTGTTTTTCTGGTTCTAATTGTTTTCTCCCTTAAATTCTTTGTTGGCCGTGAAATCTAAAACATCTTTTTTTAATAGCTATAGTAAAGCCAAACAACGGTATTCAAAGAGCCACGAGAAGCTAACTCCAGGTCTTCATCTTGCATCGGCTGCAGAAGCGGGAGCTTTGGTCAGTATATGAACCCTTTTTTAGCAATTAAAGTACCATTAATCAATTCAGAACTTAGCATATAATGTTGACTTCGAAATTGAGAATCACTATGTTATGCGTTTAGAAACATTAATAAAATTGTTTCCAGCGAAAGGTCACTTGCCTGTGCCCCATTGTTGAAATACACATTGCATGTTCATCCCATGCTTGATAATGTTTTAGTTTCTTTTTTCAAAACGAGTCCTGTCAGAGAATATAGGTTATCATTACTTTTTTGTCCTAGTTTTAGTCGCATTTTGAAATGGAAGCGGGGGGGGGGAGCAATTTGTGTTTAATTACAATAAATGGCTGAGATGCAATTTGATTTTGGTGAGCGCATCATAGCTAATCAAAACATATATCTCTTGTACTGGGTCAATAACTCTCTCTCTCTCTCAAAATCGTTTATTCTCAAATCAATTACTATTACCCATTTTGTAAATAAATTCATTTGTGATGATTTTATAAAAAATATCGAAGATCATATGAATCATAAGTTAAGGATTATAAGTAATCCAAATAAAACCTAGTTTTTCAGATTCCTAATTTGTGTTTTTTCTTTGTAAAACTTTGTGGTTGGATCTATCTTAGATGAGTTCTAATTTTGTTAAAAAGTTTAATTTTAAAGCTTTAGGAGAAATTGAGAGTGAGTGAATATTACGGAGTATTTCGATTTGATGAGGTATTTCGGAGTATTTGGGAAGAAAGAGAAATTGAAAGTTCCATTACTAGCAGAGCATTAATCAGGTGTACGGTTCCTAAAAAATGGATACACGTGGACATATGCAATTGGTTAATGTTGCAGCAGCAATTAAATACAAATTGCTGCCCCCCCCCCCCCTCCCCCCGCGCTTCCTTTTGAAATAGTAAGACGTTTAATAATTACTATAATCACAGGTCAGTTTGTGCACGAATCCTCTGTGGCTTGTGAAAACCAGAATGCAGCTACAAACTCCTCTTCATCATACTCGACCCTATGCCGGCCTCTTTGGTTTGGTTTCTAATATTTACTTTTTTCTGAAATTTTGTCTACGGAAATATTTTCTTTCTGTTGGTCTATATATTAGATTCAAATAAATATAAATTTGATTTGGAAACTTAATAGAGTCTTAAAGACCTTCAATGAATAACAAACAGGATGTTTTACGTAATGTGATAAAATTTTGTAGATTTTTATGGGATGTTTTTTTATTGAAACTTCGTATGCACTTGCTTAACTACATGTACAATATACCTGCATGCATGTTTAGTTTGAGTAATTATTAGCATCTTACATTAATGATTTTTTATAATTTCAGATGCTGTAAGAACCATACTGAAAGAAGAAGGATGGGGTGCACTATATAAAGGTCTTGGGCCTAGCCTCTTTCTGGTAAGATATCCTTGGGTAAATGATGTGGTGGTTTAGTAGTCTTGAATTCGTGTTACTACTTGGTATGAGAATTTCTACTCTGTTTAAGCTGAAATGGGTTTCTTATAATATGAATTTTCCCCAATTCTAGAATTGAAATAAGTTTTCTATAAAAACAATTCAGAGAGTATAACCCCAAGCATATGTTTGAAAAGTGCAGTTTAGAAATTCAATTCTATGCACTGAAGGTGACCTTGGTGTAAAGTTAGATAACTCTACTTGTTTAAAGTTAAATGTAGAGATTGGATGAAATTTTGGGTGAAAAGTAGGGAAAAATTGTATATTGTAAATCCTTAGTCCCTAGTTTTTAGACTGTCTCTTTCAGTAACAAGGAAATGTCTTTTTTTATTACACAAACAAATCTACTTGCTACTTGAGACATCGTATGGCATTTTGTGTGCAAGTTATTTGCATGATAGATTGTGATAATATATTGGCTACAGTTTTCCTGACTTTCTTTAGATGCCAGCATTTTTTAAATGGTGCTTTTTCAGCAGGTTACCCATGGCGCCATTCAGTTTACGGCATATGAAGAGCTTAGGAAAGCTGTTGTTAACTATCGATCTACAGACACAGAAGAAGAGTTTAGTGCTGTTGAACTATTGGTATGTAATACAATAAATGCTGATGTATATTTATTAATAAGCTTTCATAATGAACAGGCCTTTACTTTTCAATTTACTTAAATTGTGGTTAAGAAAAGCTGTTGGTTCTTTAAGGAACTACAGTATACTCAATTAGCTGAAAATTGTGGAATCATCGTGTTGTTCCATTTTCCTGCTTCTCTTTTGTTCTTGAATCTATTATGCTATAAACTAGTTGTAATATTTCTAAACGGATCTTACTTGAGTTGCTGCAATTCTTTCTGCGAAATTTTCACTTTTGCACACCAATTCATCGGCTTTTAGCAGTTTGTTTAACCCACCTGAAAACTTCATAATTCAGGCACCAATCGACATAAAGTCGAATTTTTTTTATGTACTAATCTACTCAAAATTCAGCAATTAGTATAACGACCGATCAAAGTTTATAGTGCTTTAAGCTTAACATTTGATATCGGTCGATTTGTGTCTTTTAGTGTTTAGTACATCAGCGTAATCAAACAGCTAGTACATAGGTAGGCTTTTATGTTGAGTTTGTAACGCTGATCTACTGATTATTTCATTTTGTGTAGATTCGTGTACAAATTGTGAATTTTAATACTATGGTATACTAATTGTTAGAAGTTGATAGGCAGGTACATAAATGTATTTTTTCCTGTTCTTCTTCTGTATTGCAAATCTGGGTGCGTAAAGTGTATCACCATAGGATTAGTACAAATGAAAAAATGTTTTGCAAATGCGTTGTTTACGAGTTAATTACAGTAGACCAAGATAAAGGAACACATCTGGGCCTTATTAGCTTTGTAGTCTGGTAAGCAAGATGGCGCTTTCTGTTTCCTTTGTGAGGGCAAGAATGAAACATTATATGCAATTAAGAAGCCATACTTTGCTTTATATGTTAAAAGACAATTGGGAACGCTCTATTTTTCGATCTTTATGTGACATTAGCTTCTCTAATTTATTGTACCTGTCAGGGGACTCTTGATCATGCTACGCTTGGAGCATCCTCAAAATTAACGGCTATTCTTCTTACTTATCCGTTCCAGGTAAGTGATTTTGTTCAGTGTCGTTATTATACACTAGACTCTGCTCCTTTAGCAGTGCATCTAATTTTATTTTTTTCCGTGTGTGTATTTGTCTTGGATTTTTCCAGGTTATTCGATCTCGATTGCAGGTGAGTAGAAGTTTCCATGTCTTTATATACAAGCTGTTAAATGTTTAATACTTGTGGGCCTTGTGGGCCTTTTTATGTGCCTTGTGGCCCTCTGGCTGAAGTTTCCCTTTCTCTGTCATTTGCAGCAAAGACCAAGTGTAGATGGAAATCCTATATACGCGCACAGTTGGCAAGTAGTGAAAGAAACTGCAAGGTGTGATTTGCTATAATTATTTTCGATTAGTATATAACTATTTGAAAATTAGGCAACGTCAAGGAGAAAATACCAACTGGAGTTACAGACTGCGATTGGAGTTTATATAACCCGTCTTTGATGTTATAAAATAAAATGGGAACTTTAGCTCCTAAATCTTCTATGGATTTCTGCACAATTGTGCTGTGATCTGCAGTGTTTGCGTTGAATATCTATCAATAAATGAAAATGTTTGAAAAAAGTATTTACATGTCCAAAAACCGCTTGCGTGTTTGTGTTGAATATCTATCAATATATATGATCACAGGTTTCCTACAGATAGTTTTCACTTTATTTTCTATTTTATCTAATTACATGTATATGCTTGCAGGTTTGAGGGATTGCGTGGTTTCTACCGGGGGATCACGGCAAATCTACTGAAAAATGTCCCTGCAGCTTCAATAACATTCATTGTGTATGAAAATGTTTTGAACACTCTAAAATTAGCAAGGAGAACTGATTAAGATTTAAAATAAACTCCCATATAATTCTTATAAAGCCCTTGTGAGATGTAGTTAGATGTGAAGTTAAATTCAGAAATTGGCCTGTTCCCCGAAAGTGGGGGGCTCCGATAAAAATTTCTATTGGAGCATAAAATGAAACGTTATCAGAGCATCCATATGTTTTTACTTCACATTAGTATTATTTACTAACCCATTAAAATTAATGTTGTTAACATTCTTGTTATATTATTTAATAACAAAATTAACATTGTTAACTTATGACATGACAATTTGGTTGACTTGTTCTTACATTAAATCCTACATTAAAGCAAAAATAATATATTCTCTTTTTCTTTTTTATTTGCAATAATATTATTCTTTATCCGAAATCAATTATTTATCATAAATTAATAAATAACGTTGTTAAGAAAATGCACTAATGTGAGGCTTATATGGTTTTTAAGGTTAACTAACATATGTGACATTCAACATACACACGTGTCACTATTTAATAAGAAAAATTTAACACAACTATTATGGATGATCTTATAGCATTATTAGATAAATGTCTTTGTAAACACCGCATGTTTTGTAAAATACAACATTTGTATAAAAATTGAGCCATACGACCGTGGTTGTTTACGCCCACCTCTATTTTACCAAACTTGCACCATTTAATGAAAATGTCTACCGTAATTTTGAATAGTACCAAAATACTGTAGCAACTCTTTTTTTCTTTTTTTAAATATGCATATGTTACCGTTACAAACGGGTTACATCCGAGTTTATCAAAGACTACATCTAGTCAGGCAATTTAAAAGCATACAAAACATGTGAATTATTACGAGTATAATGTGCTAGACAATTAGCCGATTTGTTTGCCGATGTCGGGATCCATACAAATCTCCATTCCGTATCTTTCTTAAGAGAGTGGATGTCTCCGATGATAACTTCGATCTCCCATGTACGCTCAATAAAAGTCTTCCTGCATAATTTGATTACTTCCGAGTTGTCTGACTCAAAAATGACCCTTTTCCAATTGTTCTCATCGTCCATGCTTCAGCCATTAACGGGGATGTGGCTTTGAAGCCACCACCCCATGCACTAATAAGATTACCCCTGTCATTGCGAGCTACAAAACCTCCCCCAGCCCAATTATTGGTCGTTTTAATGGAACCGTCGACGTTAATCTTCAAAAACCCATCAGGAGCCTTTTTCCAGTTAGAAAAGGAGACATTGTCAGGTTGTACAACGACGTTCTCATGCGTATAGCAGCCAACCAAAAAATCACTATATAGTCGTAGAGAATGTTAAAGTACGAGTTCTAATTTTGGTACGACCCCGTCAAAGACGCATTCATTTCTCGCCTTCCGACTAAAACGTGAAATATCAAATACTTATGAAAATTTAATAAATTAATTAAGTAAATTGCCCAAATGTGAAATATTAAATATTATCGTACTAAAACGCACGGACGATAAATCTCATCTAACCCAACCAAATTTCAGATCTAAAATGTATGAACTATTGAATTCACCTTGTTTTATAAATGATGGTTTTTATAGATTCAATAAAAATATTAATATACTAGTGTTTTAAAATGCGAGCCGATATGCCAATGGATTACGTGAAATCAAACGATTAGACAGTTATCAAGCGGAATTATACGGGAATCAGATGCTATGCATCCTATATACCATCTAAAATCTGACTTACGACTGTTAGAACATTGGAGTACCCAAAGATCTCGTTTAGTTGCAGGATTATTAATTTTGAATCTAGCAATAATTTTGAATCTAGCAACCCGGTTCGGCAATGAACGGGATTTCAAAAGAACTTTGGACTAATATAATCCATCGGAGATTGGACTATTTTCAATACCACTAGCATATGGTATTGCAAGTGACCTCATTCGACATCATTTGATGTCCTAACCAGTCGACCGAACATGCAGTCCGAAATTCAATTGCATCGCAAAACACATACAAGGTCTATCGACTCATTGTTCAATCCCGAATTAGCAATTAATCTTGACCCCTACCAGGGGCGAAGCCAGTAACCTTAAACATGGGGTGCCGAATTTATACAAAAACTAATATTAATTGAAATCATAAATTATCTGGGTACCAAATTACTATTTTTGACAAAATTTAATAAAAATACATGATAAAAAATTTTAAAAAAAAATCATAAACTTTGAAATCACGAGGTGGTGTCGTCCTTCCTTCGAGGGTCTGCACTTAGCTTCCGCGACCAGTAGTCGGGTCGGGTAATACATTGCCCAGAACCTCTCAGGTTTCGGAAACAGAATACTTGACTCAAGAGTCAGGGTTACTCTGCTTCCACAATCATTGGATCGGAGTTTAAATTTAAACCGTAACAGATCGAATGATTGTGGAAGCATATTGACATGACTCTCGAGTAATGCTTCCTCAGGTTTCACTACCCACATCTTGTCCTTCTACTCATCACAGAAACAAACCTCAAAACTCTCTCTCTCTCTCTCTATATATATATATACACATACATATATATATATATGTATATTTATATATAAATATTTACTTATATAATATAGAGATATATAAAATGGCGACGACTCTATCTTCTCTCACCTCAATACTAAACCACTCAGCTATGAAACTACCCAAACGATGTTCATTTACTCTCTCTCTAAAACTCTTTTCTCATTCTATAAAAACCTCACTTTACTCTTCTACACACTTATTCAACACAAACCCATCTTCTATTTCCCTCTCTAGAACCTTCTCTCTCTTGTCCGGTCCCGGACTGCAACACTTCATGCCCCGAAGCGCCGCCGTCACTTCTTCTTCCGATACCGAATCCATGTAATCTTTATGTTTTTTACTTGCAAGAATTGTTTTTGTAATCATGGGCATAGAAAATGAGGGTATGAAATCATCGTTTTTTAAGTATTTTTTTTATATTAAAAATGCCATTTTTAGTGATTTACTTGGGTTTTTTTCCTTGTTATCACGGAACTAGAGCTATTGTTTTTGTAATTTTGGGCATAAAAAATGAGGGTGCGAAATCATCGGGTTTTAAAAAAAAAAAGTCATCTTTAGTTATTTAGTTGGTTTTTCCTCCTTGTTAATGCCAGAACTAGAGCTGTTTTTTATGTAATTTTTCACGGAGAAGGTGCGAAATTTAGATGAGCAATTATATTAAGAGAAATAAAAACAAAATCAATAGATTATATAATAAGCAGCAGGGAGGAGCTAGTAGTAGGCTAAAACTGTATACAAACACCCCCGTAATGAGAAAAGTACGATGTTTGATCACACTTGAAAAAAATCATAATTATCGGAATTATTTACCTATCTTCCCCCTATGTTGGGGGTGGTAAAAGTCTCAAATCCGCATTTTTTTTCCAAAATGCATGATAAAAGATCATTTTTTTCTCAATACGGAGGTGTTTGTATACACTTTTAGCCTACTACTAGCTCCTCCGTGTTGCATGCTATATAATCTGTTGGTGTTAGCTACACCCCAATTTGAGTAAACATTTAAACTTTTAGGATAAAAGCAATTTCAAGATGTAAGGTTTTTGTACTAAAGATATGAAGATCACTAATTTCAAAAGTTAAGATGTTTAATAATGTGAATTACTTTTGAAATTTGTAATATTAGCGGCATTGTGAAAATGCACTTACATAAAAAAAACTACTAGGAGTATTAATTTGGGACTGAGAGAGTATGTCTTTGTATGCTTAGTTGGTGTAAAGGGTTGTTTGTTTGTAATGCCAAATATGTTTAAACTTTGAAGCTTTTATAGACTTGCTATGATATTAGCTTTACTTATTTTCTTTCTTTGTTGTAATTGAAATGGTGTTACATATATTTGTATACTCATGGCTATCAAGGGTAAGATTAGACTGTACTCTGATGTCTGACCATTTTTTTCTGCATAATCATTTATCTGATGAGGGTAATATATTCCAAATCAAATTTGACATGTTATTTGTTTTTTAAGACTCATAATTAGCTTATTATGCTAATTTGCTATTAGTTTATCCTTCTTATAAGATAATGGTGTCAAATATGTCTCTGTGTGCTTATGTGGTGTAAAGATCTTGCTTGTTTGCAGATAAGCTCTGTTTTTGCTGATAGGTAGTACCACATTTGGTTGGCCATTTCGAAAGTGAGATTATTGGTTTTCTAGAAGGTAAAAGTTTTATAGATAATTGAACCTTGTTTTTTTGTCAGCCTCAAATAAGCTGGTTTTTGTATAAAAAACTTGCAGTGAGACGAGACCTTCTAGGTCAGTTTATAGCGAGATGATTTACTTAGAGCCTGAGTTGTTTCAAGTGCGATTTGACTGCAATTTTAAAGAGGAAAGTTCAGCTTAAAATCAAAGAATCGAAAGGTACTGCAGCTTGAAAAAGAAAATTAGGAGAGACTAAAGGCTGCTACTAAACAAGGCATATCACATATGTGACGTGTTAACAGTTAGCGTGCTGGCTTTTGATTTAGTTTTTTAGTATTGTAGTTGGTGAATTTATTCTCGTAAATGTTGTGAAATTATAGGGGAGTTTTAAATGAGAGCCAATTTATTTGGTTTTAATTATTATTTTCAACTTTTAAAATGCAATGTATTCACATTTGTTGCAGTCTATTAGAGGAAAAAAGACCCTAAACCTGCAGCCAAACAAGCACTTTATAGGTTATGATATATATGCTTTGATATCTTGGGTTAGAAATTTGGGTCACATTGCTGGAAGTGGAACAGCTAATTGAATTCGGCCCCTTTAGCCTAAATAAATAAATGGGATCCGTTAGATAAAACTGATCTAGTGCTAGGCAAAAATATAAAACTCCAGCAGACATTAGATCAGTTTGATCCAATGGTTCTAAACTTACCCGTTTAGGCTACATGAATGTAATTTGTTTAGGCCTTTAGCAGTTCTGCAATTCTAAACGCTGCAATTTGTTAAATTGTTGCGATAGTTCACTTCATCTGATTCGTCTAGAGTAACTCAGCTGAAGTATAAAATTCCCAATTCCAAGAATCCCCCATTGTGCTACACAAGCTATTTCGAAGTGAAGTTTCAAGACAGTTGATTTTGATGTAAACAGAAAATCTGTATAATTGAATGTGTTTTCTGGCTGAAAAGACTTCCTCTTTGCATTAGCAGAATTTATAAGTTTTTTTTTTTTTTTCATTTATGGCATCTTAAACTCTTACCTTAATCTTTCTATTTTCCCAGCCCCACGACAGCTACTGATATTCCTAGGACTCGCATATATCATGAAACATATGGGTGTCAAATGAACGTAAACGATATGGAAATTGTCCTGTCTATAATGAAGAAATCGGGATATGATGAAGTCGTAACCGATCCCGAGAGTGCAGAAATAATATTCATCAACACATGTGCAATAAGGGACAATGCAGAACAAAAAGTGTGGCAAAGGCTTAATTACTTTTGGTTCCTAAAACGACACTGGAAAAGCAATGTTAGAACTGGTAGATCAGAATCTCTTCGTCCTCCAAAGGTTGTCGTTTTGGGTTGTATGGCCGAGAGACTAAAAGACAAAATATTAGATTCTGATAAAATGGTGGATGTTGTATGTGGGCCCGACGCGTACCGTGACTTACCAAGGCTTCTGGAAGAGGTTGACTATGGTCAAAAGGGTATCAACACTTTACTTTCTCTTGAGGAAACTTATGCGGATATTAACCCAGTTCGTATTTCGAAAAACTCGATTTCTGCTTTTGTTTCCGTTATGAGAGGGTGTAACAATATGTGCTCGTTTTGTATCGTTCCTTTTACTAGGGGTAGGGAAAGGTCGCGCCCTGTCGAATCTATTATCAGAGAAGTTGGAGAGCTTTATAACGAAGGGGTAAAAGAGGTAACAATTCTCGGTCAAAACGTAAACAGCTATAACGACACGTCTGGGGTTGAGACAGATGTAGAGCCAGGATCTGATTGGAAGCTTAGTGATGGGTTTTCGAGTAGATGCAAGGTTAAAAATATGGGTCTTCGTTTTGCTGATCTCTTGGACCAACTTGCAGTAGAATATCCAGAGATGCGGTTTCGATATACATCGCCACATCCTAAAGATTTTCCAGATGAATTGTTGTATGTAATGCGAGATAGATATAATATATGTAAAAGCATCCATTTACCTGCACAATCTGGGAGTAGTACAGTACTAGAACGAATGCGTAGAGGATATACTCGGGAGGCGTACATGGAACTTGTGGAAAAAATTCGCAAGATTATCCCAGACGTTGGTTTAACAAGTGACTTTATATCCGGTAAGGGAAAAGTTTATATCATACATACATAATTGCTCTCCTCCTATTTTGTGAATATCTTATTTGACCCCCAACGTTTTTTCACGGACAATGTAATGCAGAAGAAAGCCACTTACACAAAAAAACATGGATCAAAGGGACATATCTTTTTTTTCCTGTCATATTTTCCCACCTGGAATTCTTGCACCAAACAGAGCCTTATACTTGTCCTTAATATTATCTTGGAAACATTTTGGGGGTGGCTTTTTTGAATTTAGCTATAAATTATTCTTTCTAACCTTCGGGGCTTATTCTACATGAAGTAACGAGTAGCTCGAAAGACTGACATTGTGAATGATTTTATAAAACGGCTCCTCAATTCTTACAACGTGTATGGAGAGCAAGTTTTAAGGTCCTTTTCTTCTGGCTTATAGTGATAGCTTGAGCTTGTGGTCTTGTACTCATATCATAATTTGGTATTAGATTCACCTACCCCATTTGATCATATTCATGTCCATGTAGTTTTCATGTACATTAGAAGTATAGACATTCAAAATTGTAACATTTTTCTATAACAAACCTCACATTGAACATATTGTCGGTTCGCTAAAGGTTGAAATGGTTTTTATTTTCCGTATCAATAATGCAATTAATGTGATTGATATTCTTTTCAGGTTTTTGTGGGGAGACAGAAGAAGATCATAACGACACATTAACCCTCGTGAAAGCTGTTGGATACGACATGGCATACATGTTTGCGTACAGCATGAGAGAAAAAACCCACGCCCACCGGAATTACGAAGACGATGTCCCCGATGATGTCAAACAAAGAAGATTAACAGAGCTTATCGAGACTTTTCGCGAGAGTACAGGTCAGTGTTACGACAAACAAATCGGTACCATTCAACTCGTGTTAGTTGAGGGACCTAATAAGAGAGCCCCCGATACGGAGCTTATTGGCAAGACTGATCGAGGTCATAGGGTGTCGTTTACTAATTTGCCTCTCCTTAACCGGGATGATGTTGATCGTAATCCAAGAGTTGGGGACTATGTAGAAGTTCGAATATTGAAGTCGACTAGAGCTTCACTACATGGAGAAGCACTTGCTATTACTAAATTGAGCTCATTTTATAATAGTAGTTTGCATGATGAAGCTGTAGCCTGTGCAAACTAAAGTTGGATATTTCGAAATTTTGTTCAAGTTTATTTTATTGTTACTCTATAAGATGATATGCTAATATAATTAACATTTTTCAAGCCACCATCTTCTCCTCATGTGCCGTCTCGCTGTTTCGGTTATTCTGTTTGCGAGTGTGCGATTCTATCTCACAAGGTGTAGATTGGAGGACCCTGGTTTCATTTTTCTTTTCATTTGCTCACTTATGGAAGTATTTCTTTATTAAGTTGTCAAGCTAAGACCTTTTCCAAATGTAGCATATGTACTAAACTGAACCTTACGCGGGCGGGGCCTTCTAAGTTTAATTGTAAATCGAATTATGTAGTTAGAAAATTTCTCTAACCGAGGTTAGAATAAAACAGTACCCAGCCTGCCTTGATTGATCATATTATCATGATCTACTTTTTGGGTTTAAGGTGAAGATTAAATGTTTCTTTTTTCACGATTTCGTACCAGATCCACCATATTTTATACTGGAAGAAAGAAGAAGCTAAACCTCAAGTTAACACAACTAGTATGATCCCTCATTCTTTACCGAGTAAAAAACTTGATGTCTCAGTATACGAGTGATGACAGTATCATGGACCAAAATGTCTTTACAGTTCAGATTAAAATGTTTGCTATGGATTTCGAATGGTGATACGAAAATGTTGAGAACCTATTTACATTTTCGAACCCGAATCCAAATCTAAACTGTTCTAAACTAGCCAACTCATTTTGAAGTTTTTACTAATCCGTATATGGTTATAGTGATAGGTGATATCTTGCATGCAGCATTGATAAATGACTGCATAATCATAGATCACGAAGAACAGAGAGCGCTCTATTAAAGAAGAAAAGAAACAACTGAAACCAGATTATATCAAACGGAATTATGGAAACATAGACTACATACTCATGTACTGTAAGTATCCGTCCCAAAATATTGAGCTTCTATGTATCTACGTGCAACTTTAACCGATAAATATATCGTGCTTAAATTGTTGAAAAATAAAATTTTAAAATTTGTTCATATAGTTTAACATTTGAACTTTGTGATAAACTTTTGAAAAAATCGATTTCGACAACTTATATACTCCCTCCGTTCCTAATTAATTGTCTTCTACGAAATTACGTGCAATTTTGACCGGCTTATAACATATATCAAAATTGTCGAAATGAAAATTTTGATACAAGTTATTGGCCGGTCAAAATTGCACGTAGTTTCGTATTGGACAATTAATTGGGAACAGAGAGAGTATGAGTTATTTGTCGATCAAAATTGCACGTATGAGTCATTTGTCGGTCAAAATTGCACGTAATTTCTATATCCCTAATAATTTGGGACGAAAGGAGTATATAATAAGACGTGTAGTGCAGTAAATTGGTCATATCCTCAAAAGTTTATGATGAGATGTGTAGTGCTTCTTCAAGGGGAAAATTAGGAATTGCATTAAAAAAAAAACAAGTAAAAAAACTACTCATTTAGTTAGGTTTTATTTAGGTTAAGGTAGAACATATGTGGTTGAATATAGTATGCTGCCGGTTCTCATTGGAGACCCAAATAAACGTATCCTGTATCCACAACTTTCCCTTCTTTCATGAAAAACTAAAAGTTTTGGGAAGATCCTAATAGCCTAGCAGACCTTGAAACAAACTGAAAAACAATTAAAATGACAAACAAGAATTGAAAAACCTCAGTCTTCCCCCACCTGCGACTAAGACCGAAATGAGCACGCAGTAAACAAGAACCTGGACGTGAAGACATATACAGTAGCAAAGTAGTAGTATTTTTCAATTAAAACCGAACAAACCCATTTCTGTTATGTTTGGTTCGAATCAATTTGAGTCTTCAAGGTTTTCGGCCTACCCTAGAATTCACTATTCAGTATATGGTTAGGGGTACACGATCGTGAGCATTTTTTTTAATCAATATCAAGCCATTGCATTAAACATAAAAAATAAGATTCAGTCCACGAGTCAAGCCCCCATGTAGCTAATTCCGTCCAAAGAAGACTATATAAACACTACAGTATGAATGAGATACGACCTGATCACTAACAAGGCCAAATGGGCAAAAAAGCTTAAAATCTGATACTTTAAATCTCAGAAATTTTAGGAAAGTTTTGTTACGATGATTTAACCCCTTACTTCTTATCACTCCGAACCTTATCTCTCCCCTTACCGCTCCATGATCAGAGTGATCTAAGCGGTTAAATTCAAGAGCAAAACCCTACTAAAAATCGAGATTACTAGTATTAAATCAGCAAAAAAACCTCAAGGCTGTTTACTAAAAAATTATGAGAACAAAATACTTGGTTACAAGGAATCAATCCTCAAGATAGAATAAAAAAAAAAGCCACTTGTACGAAAAAAAAAATCAACTCTTCTTAAGTCCAGCAGCAGCAACATCTTTCGAAACTTTGAGCATATTTTGTGACGATAATACTTCATTGTACTTGACTGGTCTTTTGGGAATTTTAACTTCATTTTTAATTCATTTTTGTTCGCCAAATATGTAACATTCAAAAACACTGAGAACAAGAAATAAAAAGGGGGTAATAACTAACGTGCTATCCTAGATGAGCGATTACAAAAATCGCACATATCCAGCCACTTTTGACAACAACTTAAGTATTGAAAGTGCCCCCCGTTAAACAAGGGGTTTCTTTCTGGTCCAACAAAATAACCGCTTGTGTTAACCTTGTGAGCTCACTAGAGGTGAAATAAGTGCCATTGGCACCGTTAGCTTCTAACTTTGCTAAGGAATCAACAACTTGGTTTTTGTTCACAAATATAGGCCCAGGATTAGTATTTTTACACCATCAATTAACAATAATCTCACAATCAGTTTTAATGTAAATATTATAAACATCCATACTATAGCTAATAACCAAACTATTTCTAATAGTCATAAGTTCAGCAAATGTGTTGGTATGAATGTCTAGATCAAAAGAAAAAGCAAAAATTAATCACACTTGTCATTTCTTAAGATACACCCGTAACATGGAGCATATGATAATTAAAACCAACATGTAAACAACAGAAAGGACAACTGCAAGATCACAAAATACCAACGTACGTAAGTGTTTCAGATAGAAACATAGTATACACTTGAAGAATATGATAAGATGTTTAAAGCTTCTCCAAACGCAAATTCGAAATTGCATTATAACAGTGTCTTAATTCATCTTAAAAAGCAAATATAGAACCCACATTAAAACAGTTTACGTTTTTATGCCGAGGCAGAACCCATGTGCTCGTAGATACGCCTCTCCAGGAACTCTTTGTTAGCCCCAACAATCGTATCCACAACTTTCCCTACCTTCATGAGAAGAAAAGTCGGCATTGCCCGGATTTCCATCTCTTTCACAAGAGTCTGAAAACGATAAAGAGGCAATAATTATCAAGAACCCAAACTAACGAGGCATAAACATTCTGAATTCAAGAAAAAACTAATTGTAGACTAGGCTAGTAGGCCTTGTCTGATTGCATCTTTATTCATATAAGAGCAACAACATTGGAGCATTTAGAGTGGCTTTTAGCATGGTCATTAGTGTCACGCATCATATGGGGATAGCATTTTCATCTACATTGGATAGGTTAGTGTACCCTTTAAAAGAACTAAATAGTGTCAGAAGCTAATTCACACATAACCAATGTTCTCAAAGGTAGAATTTAGGCGGAAGTTGGTTGTATAGCGTCTAATCACATCCAATTCCACTTAATCACTTTCTAATCCGTCTAATCTTGCATAATCTGTTAGGTTTCTAGGCTACGTCTACCGTATAGGCTAGACACCGTCTAATTTGCAAATATGCACTCATTTTAGAACACTGCACGTAAGGGTAACAAGTGACTTAGTTACCAATGTGGCATTAAAGCCTATTATTTGCTAGTATTTGTCTATGGCTTCACTCTTACATAAATCTAAAACAATCTTTGTAGTTAATATATACCACAATATCTCTATTAAAATAACATATAATGCAGTCTCATTAGTTAGAATTAATGGATCTAATGTAAACTTGAAATACAAGCTAATTTTAACAAGTGAATAAATACGTTAAAGGTTGCATTTTTGGTGACATGTCAATTTTTGGCTAGTAAAAACTAATGTGTCCAATGTGGATGCTCTAATTATACTTTCTGGTGACCTTTGTGATTTAGTATAAAAGTATGCTCACAGTCTCATACTGAGAGAGGAATAATCTAAACAAATATTTTAAAACGCGAAAATATAACTAAAGTGTTTTTTTTTTGTAACAACACAAGAACGATATTATAAGCTTCTCTTAAAGTTATCTTTTTGCCTAAAAGAGATTATAGCTTTTTAAGCTTTGAGGCGGCCTCTTAAAACAAATACGATACTAATGAAAATTTAAAGAAAAAAACTATGTTTTTCTAAGGGTCAATTCCCAAAACATATAATGTGTTATGAAATATTACCAAAACATACAACTCAAACAAATTATTCCCAAAACATACAATTGACCCAAAATAGAAAAAAAATATATATTTCTCCTCACCTATCAAAAAATTTCTCTCTCCCCTCTCTCTTTCTAAATCATCATTTTTTCCCCCACAAAATACTATGTTATTTAATGTTAAAATGACTTCTAAACCGAAAAAAATAAAATTACAACAAAAAATAAAAAAAAATTCAAAAAAGTCGAGATGCCGAAAAAACCCAAAAAATGCTGAAAAAACCTTTAAAAAAGTCGGGAACCCGAAAAAATCCAAAAAAATGTTAAAAAATAAAAAAACCAATAAAAATCCAAATTCACAAAAAAATGAAAAAAGTTCAAAAAAGTCGAGAATCCGAAAAAACCCAAAAAAGGCTGGAAAAACCTTTTAAAAAGTCGGGATTCCGAAAAAGCCCAAAAAATGGTTAAAAAAAGTAAAAAAAAAAACAAAGAAAAATCCAAAATCACAAAAAGAATGAAAAAAGTTCATAAAAATCGAGAACCCGAAAAAACCAAAAAAGTGCTGAAAAAACCTTTAAAAAGTCAGGAACCCGAAAAAACTCCAAAAAAGTGACAAAAAATAAAAAAAAAGCAAGAAAAATCCAAATTCATAAAAATAAAGAAAAATAAAGTTCAGAAAAGTCGAGAACCCGAAAAAAGCCCAAAAATGTGGTAAAAAACAAAAAAAAAACAAGAAAATTACAAAATTACAAAAAAAAAATGAAAAAAGTTCAAAAATTCGAGAATTCAAAAAACCCCAAAATATGCTGAAAAAACTTTTAAAAAAGTCGGTAACCGAAAAAACCCAAAAAATTGGTAAAAAAAACCCAAAAAATATCCAAAATCACAAAAAGAATGAAAAAAGTTCACAAAAGTCGAGATGCCGAAAAAACCAAAAAAGTGCTAAAAAAACTTTAAAAAGTCGAAAACCCGAAAAATCTCCAAAAAAGTGGCAAAAAAAAAACAAAGAAAAATCCAAAATCATAAAATATATAAAAATAATGTATTGTGTATGCTCGTATTAAAAAACATGTATAAATTATGTATTGTGTATGCCTGTATTAAAAAGCATGTATAAAAAGTGTATTGTGTATGAATAATAAGAAAAAAAACAAAAAAATGGACAGTGTCAATGGATACAGAATGTATTGTGTATGACTGTATTAAAGAGCGTGTATAAACAATGTATTGTGTATGACTGTATTAAAAAGCATATATAAAATATGTATTGTGTATACCTGTATTAAAGAGCATGTATAAATAGTGTATTGTGTATGCCCGTATTAAAAAAACATGTATAAATTGTCAATGGATACATAATGTATTGTGTATGACTGTATTAAAGAGCGTGTATAAACAATGTACTGTGTATACCTGTATTAAAAAGCATATATAAAATATGTATTGTGTATGTCTGTATTAAAGAGCATGTATAAATAGTGTATTGTGTATGCCCGTATTAAAAAAACATGTATAAACTGTGTATTGTGTATGTTTGTATTAAATAGCATGCATAAATAATGTTTTGTGCATGCATGTATTAAACAATATGTATAAACTGTGTATTGTGTATGCATGTATTAAAGAGCATGTATAAAATATGTATTGTGTATGTCTGTATTAAAAAACATGTATAAACTGTGTATTGTGTATGTCCGTATTAAAAAACATGTATAAACTGTGTATTGTGTATGCCCGTATTAAAAAAACATGTATAAACTGTATATTGTGTATGCCTGTATTAAATAGCATGTATAAAAAATGTATTGTGTATGCCTGTATTAAAGAGCATGTATAAAATATGTATTGTGTATACCTGTATTAAAGAGCATGTATAAATAGTGTATTGTGTATGCCCGTATTAAAAAAATATGTATAAACTGTGTATTGTGTATGCATGTATTAAAGAGCATGTATAAAAAGTGTATTATGCATGCATGTATTAAAAAACATGTATAATTGTGTATTGTGTATGGCTGTATTAAAGAACATGTATAAAATATGTATTGTGTATGCATGTATTAAAGAGCATGTATAAATAGTGTATTGTGTATGTCCGTATTAAAAAACATGTATAAACTGTATATTGTGTATGTCTGTATTAAACAGCATGCATAAATAATGTATTGTGTATGCCTGTATTAAAAATACATGTATAAACTGTGTATTGTGTATGCCTGTATTAAATAGCATGTATAAAATATGTATTATATATTACTGTATTAAATAGCATGTATAAATAGTGTATTGTGTATGCATGTATAAATTGTGTATTGTGTATGTCTTTATTAAAGAGCATGTACAAAAAGTGTATTGTATATGCCTGTATTAAAGAGCATGTATAAAAAGTGTATTGTGTATGCCTGTATTTAATAGCATGTATAATTATGTATTATGTATGCATGTATTAAAGAGCATGTATAAAATATGTATTGTTTATACATGTATTAAAGAGCATGTATAAATAGTGTATTGTGTATGTCCGTATTAAAAAACATGTATAAACTGTATATTGTGTATGTCTGTATTAAACAGCATGCATAAATAATGTATTGTGTATGCCTGTATTAAAAATACATGTATAAACTGTGTATTGTGTATGCATGTATTAAATAGCATGTATTAAATATGTATTATATATTATTATATTAAAGAGCATGTATAAATAGTGTATTGTGTATGCATGTATTAAAAAACATGTATAAATTGTGTATTGTGTATTGTGTATGTATGTATTAAATAGCATGTACAAAAAGTGTATTGTGTATGCCTGTATTAAAGAGCATGTATAAAAAGTGTATTGTGTATGCATGTATTAAAGAGCATGTATAAAATATGTATTGTGTATGCCTGTATTAAAGAGCATGTATAAAATATGTATTGTGTATGCATGTATTAAAGAACATATATAAATAGTGTATGTCAGTATTAAAAAACATGTATAAAATGTGTATTGTGTATTTCTGTATTAAAGAGCATGCATAAATAATGTATTGTGTATGCTCGTATTAAAAAAACATGTATAAACTGTGTATTGTGTATGCATGTATTAAATAACATGTATAAAATATGTATTATGTATTACTGTATTAAAGAGCATGTATAAATAGTGTATTGTGTATGCATGTATTAAAAAACATGTATAAATTGTGTATTGTGTATGTCTGTATTAAAGAGCATGTACAAAAAGTGTATTGTGTATGCCTGTATTAAAGAGAGTTTATTGTGTATGCCTGTATTTAATAGCATGTATAATTGTGTATTGTGTATGCATGTATTAAAGAGCATGTATAAACGATATATTGTGTATGAATAACAAAAACACAAAGAAGGGGAAGTGTTAATGAATACAAAATATATTGTGTATGGCTAGGGTGGAAAATGAAAACGATAAATTTACAATTATTTAATTAATTACCAATTATGCCCCAAAAATGAGTATCGTTCCGATCGAAGAAAAACAAAATCCTAATTCATATAAAAAAAATAAAAATGAAGTTATTGGGGGAATGAGTTTTGATCGGACGGTGGAGATTAGGGTTAAAGTAAGAGTGTGGGAAAGATGGAAGGTTGAGGTTTGAGGAGGTGGTGACGGGATCGGAGATGGAGGGATGTGTGACGGAATGTGGTGGAGATAGGTGACGGAGAGAGGAGGACGAATATTGTAGTTGACATTTTTGTATATATATATATATATATATATAGTATATATACATATAGGGGAGAGAGAGAGAGAAGAGAGAGAGAGAGAGGGGTTAAAAAAATATAAATTATTTAGTATTTATAATTTTAATTAGTTGTATGTTTTGTGAATAAAGTGTTGGAGTGTAATTTTTTGATAATTAGTTTAAAATAGTTGTATCTTTTGGTAATTTTCCCTTTTTCTAATTACCAAACTTAATACTTTTACAAACATACGTTTTGGACTGTTGGTCTAACTAAAAACCATATCTACATTTGCAGTTCCAAGTTAAAAAGCACCAATATTCATGTTAACTCAAAGGAGGTCTGTAATACGTGCAGGGGCGGAACTTGGGGGATGGCGAGGGGGTACTGCCGCCACCTCAGATTTTTAATTTTTTTTTATATACATAGAATTTTTTGAGTTTATACATAATTATATTTACAACCTATAATTTTTTTAGTTTGTAAATAAATATATTTAGAGCCCCCAATTATCATAACTTGGTTTAGTAGTACACTAGTATAGTTGTATAATAGCAGACAAAATGTCATGTGCTCGAATCCCCTCCTTTGCATTTTTTCCTTTAATTATCTTTTTTTAACGACATCCCTCAAAAAAAGTTCTTGTTACGCCACTGAATACGAGTATGTGTTTAGGTTTTTTCACCGGAAGCTCATCGACATCAGCTTTAAGGAAGGTAACATTGGGTAGCTTCCCAGCCAACTCGACCAGAAATGGTGCAATCACACGGCAAGGTCGACACCAGGTAGCAAAGAAATCAACAACCACCTGTATCAATAACACATTATAAATACATAAATAATTTACATCGACACACATACATATATAAATTATAATTTGAATGATTTACAGATACATTATAAAAACATAAATAATGTTCATCATCTCACACACACACATTATAAACATTAACAATTTACATACTTATATATAACAAATCAAACAATCAGTACAATACACTTTGAATGAGAATTGACTGTTTTACACATGATTGCACGTGAATAACTTCCGTTAAAAAGTCAACAAACGTTAACCAGAGTGTGTTGACTGTTTGATTTGTTATATTTGAGTATGCAAATTGTTAATTAATTATGTTCGTAAGTGGTTATGTAGTTTTTTAACCACCAATAGATTGATATAGTAAAACAATAATTTCCCCATAAATAAACGGCTAGAAACAACGACACAATCAAAAACACAAAAGTTTAGTAAAACAATAGATTGATGTAGTTTATTAACCACCTGTAGTTTATTAAACTGTTAGAAACAACGACACAATCAAAAACACAAAAGTTTACATCAGTGTCGACCAATAGATGTAGATCTCGAGTTTTTAGACAAAATGAACTTGTAGGCTGTTCTATCCGCTCACAAAAAATGGTTGTGCATTTCAAGTATGTGAAAGTTCCAAGTCCTACAATGTTTCTAATGATTTAGTTGGCTAGGTCACATATCATACAAAACAGAAAATGGCAAGCTTGAGCTAGATTGTATTGCTGTAAAGCGCATTCTTAGAGACTCTATGGGAACTTTTTAACTGTAACATCCTCTAATTTATAATATAACATTGATTTTGACAGATAAAAACTATTTACATAAATATAGAAGTATTTAATAGACGTGTTTGTCTTGAAGATTTTAGATGTATTCTGTTGAACGATCTTTTTCTAATCAATTGTTTTAATGATAACAAAATATGTAAAATATGATAAAAGCTCGTTTTGCGTACTAATCATTTTATCTAGCTTGTTAAGGTTCAAAATGTTAGAGTACTTAAATACGAAGCCAAGGGTTCAAGCGGAACAATAATCGGAGTAAAAACGAAGTAGTTACAAGTATTTGAAATATAGCGAGAAAACCGTAAAATTGCCAGAAAACGACCGATCGTTTTCTGCAGAATACAAAAATAGCATTTTTGATTTATTTTGGATAATTGGGAAATTGGTAAAAACCAATGGTTAGAAGGATACACCATCAAGCAACGGTAACAAGACGAATTGGGATATTTTTTGGCCTTCAAATACCCCCCAAAACCTTTGAAGAAATCACCCCAATTTTCACACACAAAAAAGCAATTCATTCAAGATCAAAGAATCAAGTTTATACTTCGCATTTCTCACTTATTTCCATAAATATTCTTGTGTGTAATATTATTGTAATCATATAAACACCAAGATATTATTTGTTAGTGAGCGATACTCTTTCGATTCAAATTGTATAGTGAATTATAAACTCATTTGTGAGCGAGTGATCGGGTAGAGGCTTTGTAAGCAAGTGTTGCTTAAAAGCTCTATGTCTTTTCATTCGGGATACTCATAGAGTGAGGGAGAGCTTAATCCGCGGATTAGCTCGTTAGGTTGTAATCTTGGGAAGAAGATTATAGTGAAATACTCGGTAGCGTGAATACCGAGGAGAGGACTAGGCGGGTTTGCCGAACCTCTATATATCGTGGTGTCACTCCTTCCCTTAATCTTTAATTTCCGCATTTATATTATTGCTTAATTGATAACTTTCATAGCTTAAATTAGTATAATTTTAGACATTACTTTTGATTAAGTTTAAAATCACTAATTAGGGTTTATATTTGCTCAAATATTTTATTCCGCGAAAATCATACGTAAAACTTATTCACCCCCCCTCTAAGGTTTAGCCACTTACGGGCCAACAATTGGTATCAGAGCCTAGCTCTTTTGATTATAAAATCTAGCGATTTTTTTGTTTAAAGATCCGATATGTCTACGTACGTAGACTCAAAATCCATAACTAGGCCCCCGTTCTTTGACGGAACGAACTATCCTTATTGGAGAGATCTTATGAAAAAATTTCTATGCGGTTACGGAATAGACCAATGGATTAGCATTAGCAAAGGCTATAAAACGCCTAGGAGAAATGGTTTAGATAAACTCGTAGAAAAACTCGACACGGATGAACGCCATGCCTTCTCTCTTAATTGTAGAGCTATGACTTCCATAACTTGTGCGCTCTCGCCTAGTCAGTATATAAGATTTCCGGTTGTGATACCGCTAAGCAAATATGGGATAAGCTAGCTATTATGCACGAGGGAACTAGTCAAGTTAAGGACTCTAAAATTAACATGCTTATTCATGATTACGAACTTTTTAAAGTTGATGATGATGAGTTTATTGCCTCTATGTATACTCGTTTTACTAAAATTACTAACGATCTTAAAAGACTTGAAAAAGTGTATTCTAGCAAGGAGATGGTGACAAAGATTCTAAGGAGTCTTCCGAGAAAGTGGGAATCAAAAGTGACGGCTATACAATAAGCCATGGACATGAACACTCTCTCTCTCGACAACCTCATAGGATCATTAAGCACCCACGAATTAGACATGACAACTCGAAAACAAGAGGATGACTCTAAAAAGAAAAAAGGCATCGCTTTCAAAAGTACAACAAATAACGATAGCGATAACGATTCTTCTAGTGAGGATGATGAAATGGCACTATTTGCCAAACGCTACAACAAGTTCCTAAGTTGGAAAAAGAAGGGCGGACAACGATTTCGGAAAAAGGAATATAAGGGAGAGCCATCCGACAAATCGAACAAGAAGGACGAAATTATTTGCTATAAGTGTCACAAACCCGGTCATATGCAAAATGAATGTCCCTTGAAGAAAAAGGAGAAATTCAAAAAGAAGAAGGAATACAAGAAGGCATTCATGGCCGTATGGGGGAGCGATGATGATAGCTCCGATAACGACAATGAAGAAGTCGCAAACCTATGTCTCATGGATAGAGACGACGAAATCGAGGATGTAAGCTTCCACTCCTCTAATTCTTCTCTTTCTAGTAATGGTTGCTTTGACATAAATGATGTGTTAGATTCTTTAGAAAAAGCTAGAGGTAAAAACAAATCATTTAAAAAAATGTTAATTACTTTACAAGACGAACTTGAAAACTTAGCTATAAAAAATGACTCACTCACCTCTAAAATGCCGAACTTACCATGGAAAATGATAAGTTAGTAAATGACCTTAGTTCATGTAAACTTAAGGCGGATAGCGCTGAACTTACTCTTGCTAAGTTCGCTAAAGGAAGTAAAATGTTAAGTACTATATTGGCTTCTCAACAAGGCTCTTATGATAAAACCGGTGTAGGGTACAACCCACTTCTAATGGCAAAACATAAAAATATATTCACCAAACAAATGACTAAAAATGAAAATAGACAACCAAGTTACTCTCGTAAAAATAACTTGAATAAAAATGACTTAGTTTATAATCCTTTTGTTAAACCAAGTGTGCATGTTAAATGTCTTACTTGCAACCGTTGTGATCATTTTGAAGATTATGTCTATTGCCCTTATATATATAAATTGAATAGAAATGACTTGATTTGGGTTTCAAAGGGTCGATACACTAACCCTCAAGGACCCAAAAGTGGATTAGGGTACCAATGATCGTTTTGTTTTGTACGTATGCTTGAGGTCAAAAATTAACGAGGACAAGTGGTTCTTGGATAGTGGATGCTTAAGGCATATGACGGGAGACAAAACAAAGTTTACTACTCTTGCACCTAAAGACGGAGGCTTTGTGACCTTCGGTGATAATAGCAATGGTAAAATCATTGGTATCGGCAGTATCTCTAAAACTCCCAATATTATTGTTGATAATGTGTTGCTTGTTAATGGTTTTACGCATAATTTACTTAGCATAAGTCAATTTTGTGATATGGGTCACAAAGTTATTTTTGAAAAATCACATTGCATCATTCATTCCATTTCGGAAAATAAAACTATCCTTATTGGTCAAAGACAAGAAATGTCTATATGATTGATTTGAATAGTTCGGTAGACAATGAAATCAAGTGTCTTGTTACTATCAACGACAATGGTTGGTTTTGGCATAGAAGACTTGGTCATGCTAGTCTTGATTTACTAGCTAAGCTTTCCCACAAAGATTTGGTAATTGGTTTACCAAAAGTCCCTTATAAAAAGGACAAACTTTGTCACGCTTGCCAATTAGGCAAACAAACAAAGATTTCTTTTAAATCCAAGAATGTTATTTCCACTACTCGTTGTTTGGAGCTCATTCATATGGACTTAGTTGGTCCCTCCCGGACACTTAGTTTTGGAAGGCGTGCATATGCATTCGTCATGGTTGACGACTTTAGTTATTTTACTTGGGTTTTGTTTTTAACTCATAAGCATGAAGCATTTAGAGAATTCTCTATTATTTGCAAAAAGCTCCAAACACGAAAGGGTTATATGATTAAAAGTATCTGAACCGATCATGGTAAGAAATTTGAAAATACACCATTTCAAACTTATTGTGATGAAAATGGTATTGATCATAATTTTTCGGCCCCTTGTACGCCTCAACAAAATGGGGTAGTAGAGAGGAAGAATAGAACCCTAGAGGAAATGACAGGGACCATGCTTTGTGAAAATAATTTGCCAAAGTATTTTTGGACCGAAGCCGTAAATTCCGCTTGTTACATTTTAAATAGAGCCTTAATTAGGCCCATATTGAAAAATACACCTTACGAATTATGGAATGAGCGAAAGCCCAATATTTCTCATTTAGGTGCATTTGGTTGCAAATGCTATGTTCATAATAATGGTAAGGATAATTTAGGAAAATTCGATGCTAAGTCTGATGAAGGAATTTTCATCGGATATGCTCTATCGAGTAAAGCATATAGAATTTTTAATAAAAGAAGTTTATTGGTGGAAGAATCGGTACATGTCTCTTTTGATGAGAATTTACCGACGACTGATAAGCCATCAATTGTTCATGGTATTGATGATGATATTTTTCATAATGCATCTTCTTCTAATCATGTCACATCTAGTTTATAGGTTACGCCTAGTATAGAGGTTGAACCCGTTGTTGAAGAAATCACTATAGAGAGATTTCAAACGGACCTAGAATCTAGTGTGCATATTCATGACGATTTGCTTCAAGAATGGAGGTTTGCTAATCACCATCCGCAAGAATTAATCTTGGGTAACCCGGGAGAAAGAGTGCATACACGTTCTTCTTTGAGAAATTTAGTTAATCATCTTGCATTATTGTCTCAATTAGAGCTTAAGAACATTCATGAAGCGGAACTCGATGAGAGTTGGGTATTAGCTATGCATGACGAATTAAATCAATTCGAGCGTAGTAACGTATGGACTTTAGTTCCTAGACCGCGTGAGAAAACCATCATAGGTACATAATGGATATTTCGAAATAAGATGGATGAATCTGGAGTAGTTATTAGGAAGAAAGCTAGACTAGTCGCTCAATGGTATAACCAAGAAGAAGGCATCTATTTCGATGAAACTTACGCACTCGTAGCTAGACTAGAAGCCATTCGTTTGTTACTTTCTTATGCTTCTTTTAAACGCTTTAAATTGTTTCAAATGGATGTTAAAAGCGCTTTTGTAAATGGTTTTATAAACGAGCAAGTTTATGTAAAGCAACCACCCGGTTTTGAAAATCACGCTTTTCCCGATCATGTTTACAAACTCCAAAAAGCACTTTATGGTTTAAAACAAGCACCTCGGGCTTGGTATGAAAGACTTAGCAAGTTTTTGGTCGAAAATGGTTTTTGTCGTGGTACCTTGGACACCACGCTTTTTATCAAAAAGGATGGAAAAGACATGCTTTTAATTCAAATTTATGTTGATGATATCATTTTCGGTGCTACTAATGCTCGTATGTGCGAGGAGTTTTCTAAATGTATGCAAGGCGAATTCGAGATGAGCATGATGGGTGAACTTACTTACTTTCTCGGATTGCAAATCAAAAAAACTAAGGACGAAATTTTCGTAAATCAAGCCAAATACACAAGGGACTTGCTCAAACGGTTCAACATGAGCGATGCAAAGTCGCTTGGAACTCCAATGAATCCGGCTACAAAACTAGACAAGGATGAATCGGGTAAAAGCGTGGACCAAAAGCTATATAGAGGTATGATTGGATCTCTCTTATATTTAACCGCAAGTAGACCCGATATCATGTTTAGTGTTTGCTTGTGTGCTAGGTATCAATCTTGTCCTAAGGAATCGCATGTGATAGCCGTTAAACACATATTTAGATATCTTGTAGGTACATGTAATTTAAGATTGTTTTATCCGCATGATACTACATTTGATTTGCTTGGCTATTCCGACGCCAACTTTGCCCGTTGTTGTTTAAATAGAAAAAGTACTAGTGGCACTTGCCATTTTTTAGGAAATGCTTTAGTCTCTTGGCATAGCAAGAAACAAAATTCGGTTGCACTTTCTACGGCGGAAGCGGAATACGTTGCCGCGGGTAGTTGTTGTGCGCAAATTCTTTGGATGCGTCAACAATTAAATGATTTTGAATTATCCTTTGATAGTGTGCCTATTTTGTGTGATAATACTAGTGCAATAAATCTATCGAAAAATCCGATCCAACACTCTCGCACTAAACATAAAAATTTGCGACATCACTTTCTAAGAGATCATGTTCAAAAAGGGGATATTATAATTGAATATATAAGTACCGATAGGCAATTAGCCGATATTTTTACAAAAGCCCTTAACGAGGAACAATTTTGTTTTATTCGACGAGAGTTAGGTATGTTTGATGTGTGACTTGTGCTTACATATATATATATATTTTTTGACATTATATGACTATCTGGTAAAAAATTTCTTTATATCATTTTTGCCAAATCAGTGTCGAAAAGTGTCAACATTCTCGTTCAGTTTACAGTCGACCGGTCGACTATAATAAAACGACCGGTTGTTTTTGTTAAAAACGACCGATCGAACCCCCAAACGACCGATCTTTTTTTGAACCTTATCTCTGTTATTTTTTTACCCAAAACGACCGGTCGAAATCCTTAAAACGACCGATCGTTTTCCTTTTTTTTCAGTTTTTTTTTTAAAAAAAACCTCCTAAACTTTCTTCTCAAAATCATTCAACAATCTCTCAACCCTCTCTCTCTCCCAAATTCGCCCCTTTCCTCAAAATCTTCCAAAAATTTCCCAACAAATATTTCAATCTCAATAATATTCCCTCTAATTCCCTTATTCTCTATAAATTCATACCCAAATAAATTGATCAATCCCAAATCAATTGAAATCTTTTCAAACAACCCTAATTAATTTTTTTTAAACCCCAATCTCTTTTAAAAATTTCAAACATCTCAAATGGGTCGTTCTAAGAAAGGTCAACCCACTATTGTCGACGAGTACGTGCTTCTCGAGCCGCAGTCTCGAGCACCGCTCCTCCAACCGACGCCGCTCCTCGTTCGGGCTCCAGTACCCCTTCGGTCTCGGTTCCTCCCTCCGGCTCCATCCCTCCTAATTATCCCTCGTCCGTCACAAAAAGAGGTATTTTGTCAAATTTCACTATCGACATGCTCTATTTGTTGATCGTTTTCCCTTCCTAATGGATCATCTTCAATTTCAAAAATTGGACACCATTCTTACGTTGAAAGAACCATTTTTTTACGAAAATATTTACGAATTCTATGGCAATTTGGTAGTTGATAGGGGTAGATGTAATAAGCTTCGATTACGCTCAACCATGTATGGGCAACCTTTTGTTTACGGTATAGACCGTTTGCAAAATCTTTTCAATTTAGATGACGATGGTGTTTATGAGCAAAGTGACGAACTTTGTCAAAGGCTCGAGATTCAAAGCTTTAATGATCTAAAAGATGAACTTTTTCATCCGCATCACAATAATCTCTCAAACAAGGCTCACGGCCTACTTTTTCACAACAAAATGGCTTATCATATTCTCTCGCATATCGTGCTCCCTCATTCTTCAAACTTTACCTATGTCACGAATGAATACATTTTTCTCTTAGGTTGCGTCCATCGTTGAGTCAAACTCGACTTGGCTACGCTTAACGTTTTTAAAATGAATTCTCTCAAAACTAAATCCAAAAATGGGCTACCTTATGGTGCTCTAATTTCAGCCATCCTCAAGGACCTCCACATTGCTCCCGGTGGCACTCCTTTTAAAAACAAAGATAAACACGTTTGGGACGTCGCCTATCTTGCCCAAATGTATATCAAATTTGATACTAACAAAAGAACCATCACTTGGTCGGGTAGGAAAGTGTCGGGTCCCGACTACGCCCATCTTCCCCTTGAGGAGGAATATTATCTCGGTCCAAAGGACGCACCAAGAGTCGCCCCTCGTGGGGACTTACCTATTTCCTCCGATTCCATTCCTCCGACCGACATCCCCACTTCTTCTCATCCATCTCGGGGTAGAGACAAAGCAAAAGTTGTCTCTTCCACCCCGCTCCCACGCTCCGACCAATTTTTCAATGACCTATACATCGACAACTATCGGAATGCGCAAGTGACCCGAAACATGTATCGCTTCTTGAATCCGAGTCAAGAGAAACTTGATGAACTTGATCGCCTTAGCGCCGAGCAAAGGGCAAAATTCTCCGCTTACTTTTCCGAACTCGCCGGTACAAATGCAAATGATGATGACATAGAGGACGATGACGAGGACGACAATGCCACTTCCCACCGCGATTAGGCGTTTTTTATTTTTTTTTGATGATGACAAAGGGGGAGAAATACCCCTTCGTGCTATGCAATCGTATTTCTTTTGTGTTTCAATTTTCGAACAAAGTTTTATTATGTAATAAGTAGCAAACTTTTTCGCTATTATTTCATCTCTTTACGGTTCATTATGCGACTATGTATGCATTTGTGTTATGGTGCGCCTATAATTCTAATACTTTGTGAGATTGACGAAATGCATCCTGTTTATTAATTTTTATTATTCAATGTGAATGCGTTATTGCCATATAATATGTTGTTGAAATATGTGCGCTACAATATTTTGTCAATTGGGTTGTTAGATATTGTTTTTTCATTTATGGCGATTGAACGTTTTTAGGCAAAACTATGGCCGATTTTTCGCTTGCATTTGTCCTTTCATTATTTTTACTTTAGGACTCTTGCTTCTTTATTTTTCAAAACTTTTAATCTTTGAAAAATTTCGTCTATCGAATGTTGTGACATTTACTCGTTTTTCACCAAATCTTTTTTATCCTAGTAAACGTCTCGTACACATCTCGGTTATAATTTTGTGTTAGAAAAAGAGCTTATAATATGTTTAAAATCAATATTTTGTCATCATCAAAAAGGGAGAGATTGTTGAACGATGTTCTTCTAATCAATTGTTTTAATGATAACAAAATATGTAAAACATGATAAAAGCTCGTTTTGCGTACTAATCATTTTATCTAGCTTGTTAAGGTTCAAAATGTTAGAGTACTTAAATACGAAGCCAAGGGTTCAAGCGGTACAATAATCGGAGTAAAAACGAAGAATTTACGAGTATTTGAAGTATAGCGAGAAAACCGTAAAATTGTCAGAAAACGACCGATCGTTTTGGACAAAACGACCGATCGTTTTGGTCCAAATTCAACTAGAGAGGTCGTATAAGAACGACCGGTCGAAATCCAGAAAGCGACCGATCGTTTTCTGCAGAATACAAAAATAGCCTTTTTGATTTATTTTGGATAATTGGGAAATTGGTAAAAACCAATGGTTAGAAAGATACACCATCAAGCAACGGTAACAAGACCAATTGGGATATTTTTTGGCCTTCAAATACCCCCCAAAACCTTTGAAGAAATCACCCCAATTTTCACACACAAAAAGCAATTCATTCAAGATCAAAGAATCAAGCTTATACTTCCCATTTCTCACTTATTTTCATAAATATTCTTGTGTGTAATATTATTATAATCATATAAACACCAATATATTATTTGTTAGCGAGCGATACTCTTTCGATTCAAATTATAGAGTGAATTATAAACTCATTTGTGAGCGAGTGATTGGGTAGAGGGTTTATAAGCGAGTGTTGATTAAATGTTCTAGGTCTTTTCATTCGGGATACTCATAGAGTGGGGGGAGCTTAATCCGCGGATTAGCCCGTTAGGTTGTAATCTTGGAAAGAAAATTATAGTGAAATAGTCGGTAGCGTGAATACCGAGGAGAGGACTAGGCGGGTTTGCCGAACCTCTATATATCGTGGTGTCACTCCTTCACTTAATCTTTAATTTCCGCATTTATATTATTACTTAATTTATAACTTTCATAGCTTAAATTAGTATAATTTTAGACATTACTTTTGATTAAGTTTAGAATCACTAATTAGGGTTTATATTTGCTCAAATATTTTATTACGCGAAAATTGTACGTAAACCTTATTCATCTCACTATAAGCTTTAGCCACTTACGGACCAACATATTCTAAATAGTCAAAAGACTCAAAACATATCCCCATACTTATTGACTTAAACTAAACTTGTATGCGTTTACTTCTCCAAAGTCGATCAAGTGCCACTAACTCATGTAATGAGGTTAAAAAATAAGCGGGCTTATTTTAGTTTGCTGCTTAATTATATATATATATATATATATATAGGGAGAGGTTATATGAACATCAACTTAGACATCAACTTAGACATTTTTTTGTAAAAACGTTCCAAATCAAGATTTGGCTAATGCAAATCTCCACGGTTTCACGACGGGAACATAAATATGCGCCTTATTTTTTTTTCCGAAATGTATAATGAAATGTTTTCGAAATTATGGTAAAATTTAAAAATTCAAAACATGTCATTATATATCTCAGGAAAAAAAAACGCATATTTATGTTCTCGTCGTGAAACCGTGGAGATTTACATTAATCAAATCTTGATTTGGAGCGTTTTTGAAAAAAAGTGTCTATTTGAGTGTTTTTCATGGTGTTCATATATTCTTCCCATATATATATATATATATATATATTAATGGGGAGGGTCTATACACACATAAAAAAACACATTATCTTTACACATCAATCACAACCCTCAATTTACTTATTTTTAATGGTCAAGATTAGTTCATCTAATAACAAGAATAAACACATAATTTTGACCATTAAAAGTTAGTAAATGAAGGTTTATGATTGATGTATAAATATAATATGTTTTTTTATGTGTGTATGGATCCTTCTCCTATTATTAAAATGCTACTTAGTTTGGGAATAAACAAGAATTGATAAAACGCTGGAATGCTACTAAATTGTGTATATGATTTGTACTTGCTTAATAACAAACGAAGTTGGAATAAAACACATCAAATACGTACACTTTATGGCGATTCGACAAGCCACAAACGAAACCGAGTTATGCCTTAATATGTATAGTTTTATACACGTGTAAAACAGTTAATTAACTGCTATTTAGTTCATCATTAAGTTTAATAATCTAAACCATTTATTTGAAACTGCATCTTTGATCTAAGTCGTTGGTCTTAATACCGAAAACTGATACTCAAGTAGTTGTTGCCGCCAAGTATGCAGCAGGGGCGGATGCGGGATTATGGTTGAGGGGGGCACGATTAGAATATAAATCGCAAGTTTCTTTTAATAGTTAAAATATGAATATATGATTGGTTTTTTTTTTTTTTTTTACTATATGATATGCGATTGAACTTTTCTTCTCCTAACAAAAAAAATATATATGCACATATAGTTTCTTTTAATAATTCTTCGAATAAATAATTTTGCTCTAAAGATTTTAAGAAAATATCTCATTACCGATTACTCAACAATGAATTGGTCAACGAGAGCTAATAATTTATTAAACACATACTAATGGAAGAAAACAAAAAAAAACAATTTAATTCACGACTCACCACTTTAATTTGGAAAATCAGAAAAAAATTTAAATGACTTGAAACAAAAATAAATAAATTAGTTTTTGGTGTTAAATTTTCATGTTTTATAATTTAAAGTATGAAATCTTAGGTCAGTTATATTAACAAAAATAAAAGTGAATTTAAGACATAGAGCCTCTAAATTCACTTTCATTAGTATAAGTAATATAGCTTAGTTGGTTACCTCTATGCACAAATATATATAAAATTAGTATTTGTTTTATAAATTTCGGAGGGGGGGGGGGGGATGTTCAAAAAATTCAGTATCATAAAAAAAATATCAAAAAAGAAATACCAATTTATCGCTGTTCTTCTCGAGATTTCCTTCCATTCTTCAACGGTATGGCACGGTATGACTTCTCCTTCTGCTGCCATTTTCTCTCTTCTTTTTCTTTCTCTAAAATGAAGAAAATGGATATGTATAATGATAGTATTCGACTTTGGTTCTATATATCTGTATTACGACCAAAATGTATGGGAATGGGACTATAGTGTTGTACTGTTATTTACGAAATGAATTTTCATATTTTTATAAAAGTATTATATGGTCCTTTTACTTTCTAATAAGATTAATACTAGCTTAGGAAAGATAGTTATAGCCTTAATTTGGACAATATGTTGTTTTTTGAGATTAAAACCAGTGAATTGGGCTCACGTTCGAGACATAGAGTGCCCTCATTTTTCGGTAAACATTTTTAAAAAAAATATTATTTATTTTAAATAAATTTCTCCATATCAATATTTGAAAATGTGACATGATTATTCCAAATTAAATAAAAGTAGCATTACAAGCTCAATATAGATTGATTTAGAAAAAAAAAAACAAAAAAAAAACTGTATTAAATGTATTCGTATTCGTCTCGATAAGATTATGCATTGAAAATATATATACTTAATAAGCAAGTCTTTTTTTTTTGTTATTTTATTCCTCCTCAAAACTACTAATTAAATCTGGGTTCTTATTTTGTAGAGTCAATGAGTTAGATTGTACAATGTCTAATCACTTTTACAACCATTAGATAAAAAAAAAATGAAGGGTTTAAATAATACATTTTCAATAACTAATTTAATTTTTCAATTTTTATTATATATTAGACAAATTAGGATTTAATAAATTAAAAATAAATTTTACAACCCAATAAAAACTCAAATAAAAATATAAAAATTTAGTGGATACTATTCTAAATGTAATTACTAATCAAAATTTGAAAAAACAAATAACAATTGAATATTTATTTTTGAAAACGGGATTTTGTGGCGTTCAATTGATTGACTGCACAAGAAAACCCCATTAAATCTCTTCGTATACATATATCGAAAGCTAAGAGAGGGTTCTAAAACTGAGTTTGTTCTTTTTTCCAGATGTTCCACTTTTTTATTTCCCGCAAGTATGTTTCACTTTGTTGGGATCGAGCATAAACCATATATATATATATACATCATGCATGAAAGCACAAAATAAAAAATGATAAAACAAAACACTACAAGCCAATGTTCCCTAAATATTAAGCTACTTCATTAGTACTTAACATCCTGATGAATAGAGAGAGAGACATCTTAATGCTTATATGTGCCTATTTAATCTTAACATGGAAAAAGTCGTGAACAGTGAACATGGGGTTTCATGTATTAAATTTAACTATGAGGACCTTGTTTGTGCAAAATTGCAAATATAAACACCTCCTCGGTCATCGTATAAAAGTCAAGTAAGTGAAATTGTAACAAAGAACCAAATATTATTTTCTTATTTGTCACGACTCTTGGGTCCATTTTGTGCCGGCCATGCATTTGTTGTAAGGGAGAATGTAAAGTCATAAAAAATCGAAGGTTATTTTTTTAATAACTAATTTTTTTTTTCTATTTAGATAAATTACTATTTGATAAATTAAAAACAAATATTACAACATAATAAAAAAACCAAATAATAAAATTATAAAACCCTAATGAAAACTATCATAAATTTAAACATTAATCAAAAAATTATAAAAAAATAATAATTTAATGATTTTATTTGACAACAAGACATGGTGTCGTTTAATAGCCTGATTGGACAAAAGAAATACACCGACGCTACACTACAAAATAATGTTTGATTTAGTGAGAGTCAAAAGTTGTCACAAGCCTGTCGCTAATTTAAAAAGCTGTCACAAATCTGTCGCAAATTGACTAAACTGTCACAAAACCGTCACAAAAACCGTCGCTAATAAGCTCGTAACAAAAAATACCGTCACTAATCCCGTCGCTATTTGAGTATTTTTTTGTAGTGCTAACACCAAAATAAAAAATTGTCATGACACATTGTTGCCTCTTGGGACAATGAGAGAATATAGGAAAAATAATACCTAGTGGGATAACGATGGTTGCGCACCTTTGGTTAATGAATTTATTCTTATACTTGTTCATTTACTTAAAACAAATGTTATAACTTATGCCTTCCTTTGGTTGTATCCTTAGGACATGGGGATTGAACTATCAATATGTGTATCCTAAAAATGCTATATATGTTTGGCAACACAATTGGACTTTAAAATAGCTAGTTACCTAAAAAATTGAATACATAACTAGATGAACACATTATCGCACATGATTAGACACGATCACACAGAATCGGACGGACACAAGATTATAAAGGATTAAGTAGTGTCTCATATGGTCAAACAGGATCACAAACCAATTTACATTAAAAAAAAAAAAGACAAAAAAAAGTATGATTTTCAAATTTCAAAAATTGTACACAGGATTAAGCAAGATTACAAACGACCAGGACGGACACATGATCACACAATATCAAACATGATTACACTTGATCAAATAGTATCATATATGATCACACAACAAAATACATTAAAAAAATGTCTAAACAATGTTTAAAAGAAAACACGTAAAATTAGAAAATTCAAATCGGTGATCACACGGGATCATACGGACACATGATCAAATAAGATCACACATACAAGGTCACACATGATCAGACAGAATCGGGCGTACATAGGATCACGCGGGATCACCAACCAAAATGCATTAAAAGGCCAAAAACTATGGGGAAATTAAAATAAATTATAAAAATATGAATATATTACAAATTAATTTTTAAAAGGCAAAAAATAAAAAAACAGATTTACATTATCATCACGTAAAACTAAGGACAAAATTAGAGGTTTGAGTTGGATAGATCTAAAACAAATAATTTGTTTAGAAAAATACATCATCTTAGTCAGACATATGATACACAATTTAATCCATATCAGATTAAGTCTCTCTTTTTAAAAAAAAAATCTTTTTTATCATATAGACTTGTATAATCTGAAATTTACTGACCAATTTTATAGTTTTTAGCTTATATTGTTTTAATTGTCTTATTTTAATTATTAATACTCAAATCCAACTGAGTAACTTCAGAGACGGGATGGTAATTTATCAACAGTGGTGAAGCAGGAAAAATGGTGGAGGAAGTGTGGACTAAATTGTAGCGAGAGAAACTAATTGAGGCAAATGAACCGAAATAGAATTAGACCCCTTTATATACTCGTTTAAAAAAGTCAAAAACCAAAACAAGTTCGAGGGGAAATACGGTCTTTAAAAACACTTGGTAGGAAAAACTAATGCAAAAAACAAATTGTTTTTTAGACCGGAATCCATCGGATTTCTTTTCTTGTTCCAGATTAAAATGTTTACTACGGATTTCGGATGGTAAGTGCAAAAACATGTTAAGAACTTATTTCCGTTTCGAACCTAAATCCAAATCCCAACTGTTCTAAACTAGCCGACCCATTTTTAAGTTTTACTGAAGAAGGAAATAAACAACTGAAACCAGACTGTATCAAATGGAAAACTTTATATTCTTATACTCAAGTGTATATGATAAATGTGTAGTGCTTCTTCATGGTAACCTGGTCATATCTTCAAAAGTTTTATGATAAGATGCGTAGTGCTTGTTCAAGAGGCAAACTGGGAATTACATTATTAGAAAGAACAAGAAGAAATACTGCTTATTTGTCATTTTAACTAGGGTAGCAAGAAAAAAGAGTGAGAGGACACAAGTGGTTTCTCAATTCTTGTTTTTTTTTTTTTCATTTTTATTGCTTTTCAGTATGTTTCGAGTGAAGACATGATAGGGAAGAAAACTACCACACGGTAAATAAGAACCTAGACGTGAAGACATACAATAGCATATACTATTAATCTATTATATTTTGATTAAAACCAAACCAAACCACTTCTGTTAGGTTCGGTTCCGATCAATTTGGTTCTTCAAGGTTTTCGGCCTGCCCTACAATTCACTATTCAATATGTATCTATATATAGGGAAACGCAATCGACATAGAGCATATGATAATTGAAACCAACATCTAAACAACAGAAAAGACATTGCACGATCACAAAACACCAAGAACTAACTCTTGTGAAGAAGCAAAGCACTTGCTAATACCAATATAGGAGTATCAAATAGATAGTCATACACTTAAAAGCATATGATAAAATGTCTAAAGTTTCCCCAGAAGCAAATTCGAAATTGCATTAAAACAAGGTCTTAATTCATCTTAAAAAGCAAATATAGAACCCACTAAAACGGGCTTTGCTTTTATGCTGAGGCAGAACCACTGTGCTTGGAGATAGTCTGCTGCAGCTTCTCTTTCACAGCTCCAACAACCGTATCCACAACTTTGCCTTCCTTCATGAAAAGAAAAGTCGGCATTGCCTCAACTTTCATCTCCTCTGCAACAGCCTGAAAACGATAAAAAAGAAAGGCAGCAATTTAGAAGAACCCAAACTAATGAGGCATCAACATTCAGTATAAAAGGATAAAACTAATTGAAAACTAGTCCTTGTCTGATTGCATCTTTAATTCATAGAAGTACAGGATTATACTTCTCGAGTGGAGGTGACATAACATAAATTTAAGTATTACAGATCCGTCTGCCAATTATAAAAGTATACTCATCGTAAGAAGAAGAATTGAAACCAATGTTTTAAATGCAAAATGTAACCATAGTTTTTTCTGCAACAGCTTTACTTAAGTGTAAGCTTTTTCAGCATGACAAGGATAAGTATTTTGAGCTTTTCATAAAGTTTCTTTTTGCCAAAAAGAGATAATAGCTTTTTTAAGCTTTAAAGCGATCTTAAAATAGAGACGATACTATCGTTCCCTGATTGTCTCTTAATTCATATAAGTACAAGATTATACTCTTTCAGGTCGAGGTGAAATAATATAGATTTAAGTATTATTGATCTGTTGTCATTTACTATATAAGTATACTGGTATTAGTAAACAAATAATCAAACCGGTGTTTTAAAAGGCGAAAATATAACTAAAAACATTTTCTGCAACAGCCTTACTGAAGCGTAAACTTTTTAAGTGTGACAAGGATAAGTATTTTGAGCTTCTCGTAAATTTTCTATTTGCCTAAAAGAGATTGTAGCTTTGAGGCGGCCTCTTAAAACAGAGACGGTACTAATGTAAGTTTAAACAAAAAAAAAGATTTAACTTAATACTTCTAAAAAGCATACGCTTGGGACTGTTGTTGTAACTAGAAACCATATCTGCATTTACAGCTCCAAATTAAAAAGTACCAATAGTCATGTTAACTCATCAAACAAGGCCTGTAATATGTGTTTAGGTTTACTCACCTGAAGCTCATCGACGTCAATTTTAAGGAAGGTAACATTGGGTAGTTTCTTAGCCAACTCGGCCAAAAATGGTGCAATCACACGGCAAGGTCCGCACCATGAAGCAAAGAAGTCAACAACCACCTGGATCAATAACACATTATAAATCGATCAATGATAAACATCAACACACATACATAAATTAATAAACTATTAGAAACAACAACACAATCAGAAACACAAAAGTTTACATTCAGAGTTGCTCAATAGATATAGATTTCGGATTCTCGGGTTTTTTTTATACAAAATGAAATTGTAAATTTCTCTCTGTGCTCACAAAAAAGGTTGTGCATTCCAACTATGTGAAATTTCCAAATCCTACTATGTTTCTCTAATGATGTAGTTGGCTAAGTCACATATTATACCAAGGATAAAAAACAGAAACGGCAAGCTTGAGTTAGATGGTACTGCAGTAAAAATGCATTCTTAGTGACTCTAAGGGCAGCTAAACGTTTATTTCCAGCTGAAACAAATAACATCAAAGAAGCTAAAAGTTATTTACAACAGTCTCTATCTCTGATTTTGTTCTTATTCGTTTTCCTATGTTTCAACATTAGTTGCATATGTAGATTGCTTGACACCAGTGATAATTAGTTATACTCCTATTACTATTAAGTATCTTGACTTAGCAAATGACATAAAAGAATAAAAACACTGCAGAAAATATAACAAATGAAAGAATTAACAGCAAGCTATAAACACTACAAATTCACTATTGTACTAAGACAACGACAAAGTAATATGTACTCTTTATACTAGACAGTGAATTGTAGTATAAAGAAAAAACGAGTCACGAAGAATCCCAAAATAAAATTTCAAAGGATATTATTAACCTCCTATAACAAAAACATCTAAGTTCTAACTTGTAATTGCTGAAAAGGAACTAAATTTCCTTCTTCCGTCTCACTTATTTCCCTCGAAAAAATCTGAATCGGGCCTGGAGTTTGTAAGTTATTACAAATATGTCAACACGAAATTAATGGATTCAAATTCTCTAGAGTTCATAATGCACTCACATCGTCTAGAGTTTCATCGAGCGGATGAAATTAAAACAATCCAATGGTCTAGATTTATGCGTGAGTTTTGTCATTTTCTTTTTATATAATTTTAATATATAAAATACAAATTATGATTTTATAAATTAAAAACTAACTTTACAACACAATAAAAACCTAAACAAAATTATAGAACCCTAGTTAACAAAACTCACGCAACCCTCTAGGAAAATTTTAATATATCTTATTTTATACATTAAAATTATATAAAAAGAAAATGACAAAACTCACGCAACCCTTTAGGAAAATTTTATTATTGAAAATGAAGAAACAAAGGGTTTTTATTATTGAAAATTTTAAAATTTCAAAATACTATTTTTTTTTTGCAAAACAATCTCCCAACCCTTTTAGGAAAAAAAAACCCTAATTAAATAAAAACAAAAAAAACTGAAACAGATCTATTCAAAAAACTAGCTATTTAAAAGAAAATTCAGCTAAATACAACCACACCATACATAAATGAAATCAAATGAAGAAAACCCATTAAATAACCGAATTCCTACCAAAAATATGCAAAAATTGAAGAAAACCCATTAATAAACAAAACACCAAAATAAGAGCGTACAATAATCCTACCCTTTAACAAATCAATGAAAAAAATTAACAAAGACAAACCCTGTACATAAATAAAATAAACTAAGGAAACCCACAAATTAAATCACCAAATTCCTACAACAAATCTACGCAAAATTAAAAGGAAATTAATTTTTAAAAAAAGTACCAATTTTCTTGATCCGTTGTGGTTATAGAATAAAAAACAAACAACGTACAAAAAACCTAATTAAACAAGAAACCCACTAATCAAATCACCAGATTTCAACAAAAAATAATTTTTTACAAAAAATTAAAAAAGAAATATACCAATTTATCGTTGTTTTTTTCGAGATTTTGCTTCCATTCTTCAACGGAGTGGCACGCGATAACTTGTCCTTCTCCTGACATTATTTATCTTATTTTTCTCTCTCTAAAACGTATAAAATTATATATATTTATATGGATTTGATTGTATATATATACAGCTTTTAGAATATTATTATGACCTAGATATTGGACTATACTGTTATACTGTTATTTACAAAGTGAAGTTTCATAGTTTTCATCAAAAAATTATATTGTCCTTTAACTTTCTAAGAGCAACCAAGATTTCTTTACATATTCTTTATATTTTGAATAAAAACTCCTTTTTGTTTATTTTACATTACCATTTTATTTTTATACAATACTTCAGCTTCCCTATTAAGTTTTTCATTTTATATTATTTTTGTGATTTAATATACATACATGTGAGATAAAAGTGAAAAAGCAGAAAAGAGATGAAATTTGAGTAAATCATTTGGTTCATTTTATTTGAGAAACGTTTTGTTAATTCTAAATTTGTGGGACGTTATAAGGAATTTGTTGGAGAAACAAAATCGACCTTTTTTTAGTGAATTTTCTCAAAATCTTAGGAAAAGTAGCTTTTGAGGATCATGCAGTGGTTGATCTAATAAAATTTGCGTAGCAAATTGTCTGAATTTTTGCTCTATTGTTATAGAGTCGGGCAAGAGGTTTTGGTAAGAGGACTGAATGGCAGTTGAGTTGGCGTCGATTAAAAGGTTGACACGAGATGAGACTCTAGTTTTTGTTAGACAACAACTTGCTTTCACTCCGTTCAATAATTTAGAAAAATCTAGAAAGTAATGACCGACGGTTTGCTTATACATTCTAGCGGATGATGGTTAAGTTGAACTAATCTATTTACGTCTAACTGACATTAGCACATATATTTTCCGTAGTTTTAAATAAGTTACCACTTTGAAAAGACAAATATAACTTTAATTTGAAGGGTAACTTATTTAAAACTACGGAAAACATAAGAAGGAGCCAATGATGATAGTATACGATTTGAGGTTTGAAAGTTCTTTGAGGCATGCTAGGCTAATAATGCATGATATGTATTATGGGTGTGTTTGGTTGGTGTACTATATCAATGGGATACTATTTAGTAGTGAGGTGGGTCATAGAAATAATATGTTTGGTTTGCAAAGTATAGCCGGACTAAGAGTAACAAGTGTATTCAATATCCCACTTCCTAGCATCATTTTCAATTCGTGTTTGCTAAACTGTGCTTATCTGAGAGTTTCGTTTTTTGAAAAAAAAGGACCATTTATAAAAATAAAAAAAACTAACGACATATTAGAAAATGAAAGTTTTTATGTGGGGTAAAATTGTAAAACTACAAAAACTATATTCATAATCCCATGTTAAACAAATATCGTACTATTAGTCTCGTTCCAAAATTTTAATCGCACATCCATTTGTAATACTACCATTATCCCAATGTATTTGTAATACCATGGAAAATAGTACTAGTGAGAATATGTTTAATTATTAGTCTTTTTTGTTTCATTCCTCCTCAAAACTACTTAACGAATATAGAAAGCTAAGAGGGTTCTAAATCTAGTTTATTTCTTTTCCAAATATTTCATTTTGTTGAGATCTCCTATAGAAGTAAAAGTAAGTTGTGTTTTAGTTCATCATTTTTATTTCCTTAAACCAATTACTATAGGTATGTATCTATCATGAAAGCTCAAAATAAAAATTGTGTTAAGAAATAAAACAAAACACTATAAGCCAATGTTCCTTAAATATTAAGCTACTTCATTTGTAGTTAACATTTGGATGAATAAAGAGATTATTTTAAAGCTTATGTGCCTATTTTATCTTAACATGGAAGAAGTGTGAGCAGTGAGCACTTTAGATTGAGGTTTTAGACATAATTTTCTTATGTATAAATCTTAACTATGAGGACCTTTGCAAATATATATATATTATACGTTATCAAACAAAATATTAGTATTGGAATTTTTTAATTTCAATTCTGACCAAACTTAAGGATGAAGGAATAACACAATACAGATTTTGTGGATTCTGACTATTGTCGTCATGTGAAAAGCCAACACAAATCATTCCTATTTTCCCATAATATTTATATACTACTACTATATCGGATTCTTTTGTGATTCCTTTTATTGACATCTACTATCTTAAATTTTAAAATGCCATCCGTGTACATTAACAAATGGGAATTTTAATAAATTTATTGGTTTACAAAAACTTAAATATCACAAAATCAGATATGAAAGATATTAAACATGAAAAATGACATAAGCAACTTCATGATTCACGATTCAACATAAATTGCAGATTTCATGTGCTAAGTATCAACTAATTCGGAATCCACCAAAACACATTAACGTTAAGTGCGTCTCGAACATTTTGAAGGACTAAAGCAAATACATAATTTGCCCTAAATATTAACTTTTATTTCAACATTAAAATAAAAACTATAATAAGAAAAATTAAAATACAAACCGTCCTTGCTTCATAATGAGAAAACTAGTAAACAAATCCTCAATAATATCAAGTTAGCTAACATTTTTTCTCAGTAGATAATATCACAAGTCCATCCAATCTCTCGTGAAATATTTGACTTTTATAGATTTGTTGTTAAAACTTTCACTTGGTGTATTATTGTTACCGTTATAGTTAACAATATTCTGTAACCAACTTATACATTTGTATATAAAACATGCTCTAGCTTATCATTAATATAGTCCAACACTTCGAATGTTTTTGATACTCCTCGCAATGTTTTTCTCAATATTTGTTGCAACTCTGAATACAATTCATTCAAGTCAATATTAGAATCATCATCATGCTTTATACATTTCTCAAGTGTTTGACGAGAAGACTCCAATTATTCATCTTGTTCAAGGCATCCAAGAGTACTTCTCCACTTTGGCATTCAATCAAGCGCGCATCGGCCTATGTTATCAGTCTTTCTTCATACCCCGCACGCCTACGGTATAAAACATGACATTCAATACCCTTTCCCCATAGTTGTTTCACTTCTATAGCATATATATATCTTTTGGGAATGTCTCATTTTAAAGCTAAAAAAAGTTGTATTTATTCTTCTGGCTAGAAAATCGATTTACTGAAAAGATCAAAAAGCTTAGGCTTTAGTGATTTCAAAAACGTTTTAACTACAATTCTGTGTTTTATGACACTGATATATATATATAAATACCCACAGAGGACAAAATAACTTGTACATTTTTCTGCAGGTAAGTACACGCCGCAATACGAATGGCTAGCCAACGAGCTACCAAAGGTTAACAGATCCGAAACTCCGTGGCTAATTGTGCTTCTTCACTCTCCATGGTACAATAGCAATAACTATCATTTTACATGGAAGGGGAAAGCATGAGGGTTATGTTTGAGCCTTGGTTTGTCGAACACAAAGTTGATCTTCTTTTTGCTGGCCATGTTCGTTCCTACGATTGTTCTGTAAGCACCCTCATCCTTTTAAGCTACTCAGATTCTTTAAATAATGTCAACATGGTACTTGAATTTTCATCGGCACTTAAATCGGTAGTAGTAGGCCCTTTACCTTATTTTTCATAATGATTACATTGTCTTGCTATATAAACCGAAGTTATTTGTACTTATGTATGTCTATTGCTATAAGATTACACAGTTTTATGGAGGAAAACAACAAATTGACCCCTAGAGATGAATAAGCTAAATTGGTTTCTCTTAACTTCTCTTTTTTCTTCAAGCATTGGGTCTTTCCAACTCATGCAATCAAATGCTTTGTGCCATAGATTATCACTTGTCATATAGGATTGACAACATATAAGTCTCTTTTTCAATAACCAGCAATCGCGAAGTTAAACTTAATAAGGTCGAGTCATATAGGGTTGACACATATATGAGTCTATTTTTTAAAATAATTAGTAGAACAGAGTTTGTATTTACTATCCATTATATTAACTAAGTACATCTTATCATACCAAAAAATTAGAACAGTTTAAGCATCATTGGACAGAAAAAGTTTCCAAATTTCCGTCCAGAGTAGACTAATTTAACTTTCTATCTGTTTGCTCTAGGAATGAGTGTCGAATGTGAAATATAACATAACGGATGGATTGGGCTCACAGTGAAGAATCCTTCTGCCCCAGTCACCATAACAATCGGTGATGGCGGGAATATGGAAGGCATTGCTAGCTCGTGCAATCCAATGTATTACAACTTACTCGTAAGTAGAGAACCCGTAGTTTATCAGATACTAGTTAATTTCATCACCAATATTGTCTGCTTTGCTATTGTGCAGCTTTACACAGCCACAATATTCGGCTTATAGAGAAGCAAGCTTTGGTCATGTGATACTCGAGATAAAGAACCGGACTCATGCTTATTATACCTGGCACCGTAACCAAGATAGTGAAGCTGTTGCTGCTGATTCTACCGGGTTTTACAATAGGTTTTGGTACCCCGAAGATGAAAATTAAGCAAATCTGTTCCTGCAATTTTGAATTCATTAGCTTTTCTGACTTTGAGATAGGTTTTTCTCGGTTTTATGAATTTTAGAACTTTTCTGATTCATTATCTTATGCCTTACAAGAGACTATTTAGTTTTACTGTGTTGGTGTTTCAGTAGCTTTGCTCGTTAATTTTCTGACTTTTTGGCTATTTCATAGATTTGGGTCAATTAATAGCATTTCTGCAGTTTCGGTGAAAATTAAGTGAATGGAACAGAACTAATTACTTTTTTGATGGAATATCTTATTCCTGAATTCTTCTGCCCACAGTGGAATCCCGAATTACTAATTGCGCTACATAAAAAAATGTTACCTAATCCTTTAATAAGCTATAGATCATCTTACATTTATATAACGAATTTGTATTCACTGTTAGAACTTGAAAGTACTCGAATATGTTTCTCTGAAAGGTAAACGATTTCTTGAGTATTTTCTCACTTTACAGCCATAATTATTTGAGAAAGTTGATAAAAAAGAATTTCTGACTTATGGTTTTAACGATATCTACTCGTTAAGTGGAAAGAAAATTTGCGGACGTGTAAAGAAAGTTGGTACCTCGCCCTTCGGAAAGATGAAAATTCTGAAAACTTTCAAAGATTTTTTCAACCATTAATTCATTGATAATTTGGGTAGATCCACTTAATTAGCATACATGTCAACATGCTAAATAATTTTGTTTGCCCCTTTATTCTCCTACTCATTTGGATCTTGAGACATTCCAACTAGAGAAACTACCATGTTTCTTTTTTCTCTACATCTCTTTTATCCCCATCCACAAATATACTAAAACCTCTCTCAGCTTAGCATTTTAATTATATCCTCTTTACATTAATCCTTTAACATACAGTCCAATTCTTCCCTTTCTCTCTATCTCGGTTCGAGTTCCCAATATGAAGGGACGTACAAACAAGCGTTCATCGAACGGTTCATACACATCGACGGTAACAACCATTATATTTATTGCATTATGCGTTTTAGGCGTATGGATGCTAACCTCAAACTCAGTAATACCATCACAAACGACTTCCCGAGCTGATAATTCTGAAAACTCGGAAAATTCTGCCACTGAAAATACTCTCCAAAAGGAACCAAAAAATAACGCAGCTTTTGAAGATAATCCAGGTCAGCTCCCTGATGCTGCTACCAAACCGGAGGATGACAATCCCAAAGAGAATCCAGAAAGTGAGGAAACACAACCGCAACAAATACCAGATGAGATACAAGAGAATCCCAAACAAGTCGAACAAGAAATTGAGAATGATAATAAGGATAAGGATAAGAATAAAGAAAATCCTATTTCTGAGGATACCACGACAACGGAACAGGTTCAAGGGGTAGATCAGGAAACCAGAGAAGACATGTCATCAAATGAAAATCAACAAGCGAATAATGATCAAGAAAGCAATCCAAAGCAAAAGGAAATACCAAAGAACGGGAAAGAGAAACCCCGACGAAAAATAGTTAAACCGGAGGAGGATGTTCAAGAGGGGACGAACCATGATCAAGCCGAGCATGACAATCAAAAGCCTCAAGAAACCAGTCCCGTTACTCAAAACGAAAGTAAAGATAAGGGTACGAGTAATACAAATGTAGATGGGAAAATAACAGAAGAAAAGCCGACACAATCAAATACGGACAGTTCTTATCTAGGAGGGGTGAACACCGGAATCCCTAAAGAGCAAGTAGCGAGAGGATCATGGACGACCCAGGTGGACCAATCACAGACCCAGAAGGAGAGGGGAAATGGCGGATCGGTAGGGCAGGATGCGAGCCTTTATGGGTACGCGTGGCAACTATGTAATGTAACTGCTGGTATAGATTATATACCATGTTTGGATAACGAAAAAGCGATAAGTAAATTACGTTCTAGAAGTCATTATCAGCATCGTGAAAGGCATTGCCCTGAAAAAGGGCCCACTTGCCTTGTTGCATTACCAGAGGGTTACAAGACATCCATCGCATGGCCCCATAGCAGAGACAAGGTACTGTACTAGCTTGAGTAAGTTACAGTTTTATACACTCAACTATCAAGGTTTTCGACTTATACATTTAGATAACAATATAACACCTATTTTATTAGTGAATTAATTTTTGTCTATTATCTATATTAGCACAGTCCTGCCAAGTTTTCAGTCAAGTTTGATGTACAAATCTAAATGGTGATAATTGAGTGTGCAGAACTGTAATTTTTATCCCAACACAAAACATCAATTTGACGTCATATTCCATCTTTTCTTTCCATCGTCAGCAAGCAATGTTAGTTGTTGGCTAAAAGGGACTCCAACACTCCCATACTGAGAAAAAAACCAATATTTTACCATGTATCTCCAATTTATTTTTATTTTTCGATTTTAGACTTTCAGCAACCCATAATTTAGAGAAAAAACAGTCCTAGTTCCACCAATCCCAGTTATTAAAAATATGAAATTAGGAAAAAAAAACGAAATTTTAAACCCTAATAAAAGAAACTGTTAGTAAGGTCTACTTACAGTTCTGTCCAAGTCAAAATTTTACCATAGCAGAATCTTGATTGGGTGTGGCTTGTCTAATACCATTTGGCCATGAAATTTGTAAATAAAACTTAATTGTATTCTTTGACAAAATACTGTGGTTGTATGCAGATTTGGTATCACAACGTTCCCCACAAGTTGCTAGCAGATGTTAAAGGGCATCAAAACTGGGTTAAGGTTACTGGAGAGTTCCTAACATTCCCGGGTGGTGGCACGCAATTCATACACGGAGCTCTTCATTATATTGATTTTGTCCAAGAGGTTAATTTAATTCTTTTGGTTATGATAAATAGAAGATAAATGCTAAATAAAGTTCACTTCTTAAGATAACAATTAGTAACATAATGTCCAGATAAAGTTTTAAGTATACAATGTCCTTGGCTATGTTACAAATTCTTTGAGTGAGTTCAGATACATAAGGTAAATCTAGAAAAAGATTTTCAAGACACAAAAAGTTATCTGAAACTTGATCAAGTGACATCGATAGTTTAGAATATAAAAGGTAAATCTAGAAATATAATTTCAATACACACAAAAAGTTAGCTGAAATTTTATCAAGCGACATCAATATTGTTATATTGACGAAGGGATGGCTGGAGGAATCAAGATGGAATCCCTTCATTACTAAGGATGTAAAATATTAAAGAGGATAAATCAAGAACAACATTATGAGAGCACAGAGAAAAAAGTTCATACTTAAAATTAAAAAAAGTGCCATCTTTATGAAAGAAGTGCAGCAAAGGCACTTATACTAAATTTTAATGAGTTAAATTCATCTTCAAATAAAGATCTCAAGTACATAACTTTTAACTCTTAAGTTATTGCTACTTGTTAAAATTTTACAAATAGTAGTCACATTGTAACAAAAAATAAGAAATACATGGTTGCAGGCAGTACCTGACATCGCATGGGGAAAACACACGCGAGTCATACTTGATGTTGGCTGTGGAGTTGCAAGCTTTGGTGGGTTTCTATTCGAAAGAGACGTTCTCGCCATGTCACTCGCACCCAAAGACGAACACGAGGCCCAAGTGCAATTTGCACTCGAACGAGGAATCCCGGCAATATCTGCTGTAATGGGTACACAACGCCTGCAATTTCCCAGCATGGTTTTTGATCTGGTACATTGCGCCCGCTGTAGAGTTCCCTGGCATGCAGATGGTAAATATTTTATAAATTATTCTATCATGTGTGTATATATATATATATATATATATATTACAATGTTTTAACATGTTTTCTCTATTTTGGTCCAAAGCTATTATTGTTTTTCCTATATAGAACACAAAAACGAAAAACTAATGTTAGGACCATGTAATCATTGGCTCCTTTTCAGATAACGTGTATAATATCAGATCTTGTAATTTAACCCTCAAATTGTTTATCCCTTATATACTTGTTTGTTTCTACCATTTTTACCGAGAAGAATTGTGTTTATTTCTATGAAGGTGGTGCTCTTCTTCTGGAGTTAAATCGTGTTCTCCGACCTGGTGGTTACTTTGTGTGGTCAGCTACCCCAGTATATCAAACAGAAGAAGAAGATGTTCAGATATGGAAAGGTAAACATTTTTATTTTTATTTTGGTACATCGGAATAACTGAAAGGTTATCATTAAAAAAAAGAATAGATTCAAGACCAAATAAACAACCGATGCACCATTTTCTTTCAGAAATGAAAGCCCTGACAAAATCGATGTGTTGGGAGCTTGTTGCAATCAAGAAGGATAAACTTAACTCAGTTGGTGTAGCCGTATACCACAAGCCTACCTCAAACGAATGTTACGATCAAAGGGAAAAAAGTATTCCACCAATCTGTAAAGTTGATGATGATCCAAATGCTGCTTGGTAAGCGTCCATATATCATGTCTTTACTCTGCATAAGCACTACACAAATGGAAATAGATTAGTTTACCATGAAAGTATCCACCAAATGAAACAGTTCTTCCATTTTAATATCATAATATGATTGCACTGGTTTAGTAATCTGAGTCTAGCTAAGAAAACGCAAAATGTAATGAATAGTTCTGTGATGCATGCAGTAAAAATGATGAGAAAAATAATGATTTCAAAACATTGTTATGAATAAGAAATATAGCAATAAGGCCTTGTTTAAGTTGCGGCTTCAGAGCTAGTTTTTTTTCTTCAAATTATAGAAGCTGCAATTAAATAAGAAATGTTCAGAAGTTGCTATCAATCATTGAGTAGTTTTAGCATGCACTCAAAAAAAAAAAAAAAACGGGTAAGAAATATGGCAGTAAGGAGAGTAGAGTATAAATCATCGTAGCAAGTTTGATTAAAAAGGTTGAGAAGATTTCAACTTTAGTTTTGTGCTTTTTTGCCTCTTATTGCTGATATACATGCATTTTGATATGCATTTTCAGTATTCTGATTTCTTTTGTCGACTTTTAATCGGAAATGGCTTTCATGTAGGCCTAGCCTATGAGCAGAATCTTGTCGCCTAATAAAATTTAGGCCTGCTAACGATATCTCTGTGTGTGTGTGTGTGTGTGGCTGCAAGGTCTTGTTTGTTAGCAGCTTAAAAGCTCGATTTTTTGCTATCAGCTTTAAACGTGAGATTTTCTTGTTATTTGCTGAAAAAACTAGAAGCCTTAAGCTGGATTGCCCTGTCTTACTCTCAATCTGGGAATTTTTTTTATCTTCTTTGCTTAAAAGTTGCAACGAAACATTGCCCAAGTTTCAATGTACATGAAATTCGCACCATAAGAGAGAAATTCAGAAGTTGAAATAACCGTCATGACTAAGATTTTAGCATCCAATGCATGATCATTTAAAATTATACTCTCAGGTATGTGAACCTCCAATCGTGTATGCACCGTGTGCCAGAGAAAGAGGCGGTGAGGGGTTCGAAATGGCCAGAGAGATGGCCACTTCGTGTTGAGACACCTCCATATTGGCTAAACAAGTCCCAAATAGGAATTTACGGAAAACCAGCCCCTGATGATTTTGAAGCCGACAATGAGCACTGGAAAGGGGTCGTTAGCAACACTTACCTCAACGGGTTGGGTATTAGTTGGGACAATGTCAGAAATGTAATGGACATGAGAGCCGTTTACGGAGGGTAAGCCCCTATTTGTTACTACATAACTATGCTAATAGCCGAAAGAAAATTAATACACTTCCAAAAAACCCAATCGAGTAGCCGTATAACAAATCATTGTCTACACGAAGTTAACGGATTTTTACTGTCTTGTACACCAACAATGCAAACAATTTGGATTTTGAACAATAACTAACACCTTATTACGACTGTACACTAACTTATCAGTTTAATGGATGTTTTGCACTCTACCGTCCAAATTATCAGAAAAATAACCGTTTTACACCTGATATTTGGTGGAAACAGTTTACCGACGTTAACTTTATCCATTAACTTAAATGGAGGGGTACAAAAAATCGTTAAGATAACCGTCTAGTTTACACCTCTAGGAAAACAGCAAAAATCCCCAAATTTATCTGTCTTGGAATTTTATAACCACAACCTAATCAAGTACACAAATTCAATGATGCTGACAGGTTTGCCGCAGCGTTAAAGGACAAGAAACTGTGGGTCATGAACGTAGTCAACGTTGATTCTCCCGATACACTACCCATTATCTATGAACGTGGCCTCTTTGGTATCTACCATGATTGGTGTGAATCATTTAGCACATATCCACGTACTTACGATCTTTTACATGCTGATCATCTCTTCTCAAAGCTTCAGAAAAGGTAAAAACCTCGTAACTAGTAAGCCTGTCACATTTGAATTCATTTACATACCTATTTAGCTGATATGAATTGTACTTATCTCACCAAATTTATAGGTGTAGTATAGAACCTGTGATGGCGGAGATAGACAGGATAGTGAGGCCAGGTGGCAAACTGATTGTTCGTGATGAGTCGAAAGCTGTTGGAAAAATTGAGAATTTGTTGAAATCTTTGCATTGGGAAGTCCACTTGACGTTCTCGAAAAACCAAGAAGGGATACTTAGTGCCACGAAGACCAACTGGAGACCAACGACGTATACAATTCCATCTTAAGAAACGTGGAGATAATTTTACACCATATAGTAACCATATAGCTTCAAATCTCGTGGTGCCATAGATCTTATACATTCATTGTTTAGTTAGACTAGAAGTTTTTCTATTCGATTGCAAATTTTATGTTGATGTAACAGAAATAGTCAGAATGTTGTTATAGGTATTTTCCCTGAGCAAGAACTCAAGTGGAAATATAAATAATTCAAGATTTTGATTCATGGCTTATATAGTTATGGACTATGAACTGTGTAGCAATCCCGAATTTTATGCCCAGGAAATATGCTATAGTTCCAACACTTAGATTTTGGCACAGTTGCCAGGAATTGCAGTGATAATTACTCAAAATACGCAAGGAAAAGAAGGCAACAAAAAAAAGGGCAAATAAATTTCACAGGTCAAAGCAGATGAAGTAAAAAGCAAACACTGCTTTAAAAATGGGTTAGTAACTAAATTTTCGACATTAGCGAAAACATCCTAAAATTACTTCGATATTATCAAGAATAAGGATAATGGTTTATACCGGTCCGAATCCAATGACCATTTGTATCTTGTCTCCACCATGAGATTTTTATTTATGAAATTGCAGTCGTCTACCTCCATTCAATTCTGGAAGAGCATAACACTGCTCTTGTAAATTTTGCCTTGAAAAGAATTCCATTTGAAATAGAAGACTTACAGTCTTGACTGAAAACGCCAATGTGTAGCAAAAGATCAAGTTTTTTTTTATGAAAACGTTTAAAGTACAGCATAGATAAGCATTTTGCAATGTTTCTGGAACCAAGGAGTGAATAATTTTGGCTGCAGATATCGGAAAAAAGTAGAATAAAAAAATTCGCCAAACACATAAAACTCAACGTGAGGTATATCATTTCAAAATCTGGAAAAGTTTTCACTACAAATTTTAGAGTCCATCATAATCGAGTGCGAAAGACCAAGTAGAATAATGTTTATTTTCCGAGAACCACACTTTATATGATGTTTTCGGGCACTTTCAAAAACTGTTAGATACTAAGAAGACAATTCCATCACATGAACATCAAACAAATAAACAGAATCATTTGGAATTAAAAATGATAGCAACTAATCACTTCCGTCCATTTTCGATCTGAAATGAATCTGTAGCCAATGTTCCCAAAGTTGCATTTTCATATATCCAATGATATATGCACCAAAACGAAGCATTTTCATTAAAAAAAAAAACAGCCAATTAAAGCAGAAAACAACACATTTGATTAGAGGAAAACTTATTTTCTTTAATGCGTTGAACCACCTTCTGTTAACTGGCATGGTCTAAATTATACACGGAATATAGAAAATCAACCAAACCATACAACTAAATGTAAAATCATGCTATACTAGAACTGACAGTACATATGACTGCAAAACACACCCATTACAAATATGCAATGGCTCTTCATAATTCATCAATATAAATCAAATTGATAAACAATTAGCAGCAACTAAACCCAAACAACAAATGCAAGTTCCAAAACCAACCATAGTATCAAATTGATTAAGAATCGGAAAATAAACACAGTATCCCTTTCGTTCTATTCCATCATGAGATCAAATTGATAAACAATACATAAACAATTCAATATACAACATAGATGAAAAGGTTCCACAACCTATCAATTAAACATAATGAAATTGATCAAGAATCATTACCCCCACCTTTCCAATTCAATTGTATTTTACAAACAACAAGTAAATTTGACCGGTCAAAACCATATATCAAAATTGTCGAAATAAAATTCAAAAGTTAATGATATAATTAAACATTTGAACAATCCGATTAGTTTCTGAAAACTTACATCCCGGAAATCTTAATACAAATACTTGCCGGTCAAAACTGCACTTAGTTAATCATATAATTCAACATCTAAACAATCCGATCAGTTTATGAAAACCTTCATTCTATCGCAATCTGATACAAATACCAGGCCGGTCAAAACCACACGTAGTTTAGCCGTGGGCAACAATTAAACACGTTCAAATCCATGAACAAGACATAATAAATTAGATAGACAACAAATGCAAAAAGTCCCACAAATTTAACTATTTTTTCAGTAATTATCAGGGTGGTCAAGCACTAAAATCGATGAGCGATAATATCTGCACCTACAACTTACACTCATATTTGCACTCCATGAACAAATGAAAAAGAATTTTTGCATACTCGATCCTCGCAATTGCATATATAACCATGTACAACCAACAGGGGAGTGTGAAAATCAAGTGCAACAATCATTTCTCAAATTCGATAAATAAATAAAAATCACGATACATGGTAAAATACCCACAACTTGATTCTAAGAAGCCTTATCGGTTTTGTTTTTTTCAATAACAGAAAGCAGTTTGTTATACTGCACGTAGTTTTGCCGAATACAATTAAACCTGTAATAAAACTCAGACAAATTGATTAAAAAAAAAAGTTCATTCCACTAATTTTGATACAAATACTGGACAGGTCAAAACTGCACGTAGTTCAATTACATATGTTAATATCACATAATAAATCCAACAGTAGATAACAAATGCATAAAGTCCCACAAATTCAACTATTTTTTTCCGCAATTACAAGGGTGCCGAAAGGCTAAAAACAGTATAATAAAAAAGAAAAAGATCACAATACATGATAAAATAGCGACAAATTGATCTAAGAAGGCTTATCGGTTTTATTATTATTTTGAATAACAGAAACGAGTTTGTTATAATCTTCGAGTTCATCGTAATAAATATCCCAAACACACCTAACACACCCGCTCCCACAGCAATCATCCGGCAACGGCTTTTCCGGAGGTTCCACAGCTTTTTCAGGAGCCTTCTTATTTTCATCTGTTGACGTGTCGGTTCCTGATTGGCTCGTATTCGTCACCTTATCGGACATTATTGTTATTATTGAGGAGGATTTTGTTTTAATTATTGATGGTGGTGTTGTGGTTGATATGTGGTGGTCGTGGAGGTGAATTGAGGTTTTATTGGGTGCGATGCGTCGTAGGGGTGATGAGAATATCATGGCCAATTGGATGACATTATTGTGGTTGTTAGGTAAAGGTAGGCGTAGGGGAAAATATGTTGAGATGGGATTTGGAATGCGTTTATTATACATTAAATCATATAATACAAATGGATCATATCTAGATCCAAACTTTCCAATTCGATCCCATCCGATTGAATCGGATCTTACTATTAGCGGTCCCGATACGGAATTAAAGGGGTGGATAAAAAATAGTCAAATACAACCCTAACATAATCCGGGGTGACTGATCAGTCACGCCTCAATCTGCTATATATTTTGCAGGTTGGGTTATGCTTGAGGTTAATCACACAATATATATATATATATTTATATATAAATTGTGAGTATTTTAATATAACTACTTTTCATTCTTTTTATATTTTAGTTTTGTTACTTTTTTGCGAATGTTCTAAACGTATTTTGATTGTTTTAATTTATATTTTTATTTGAAAATTTCAATTTATTTTAAAATTTAAGTTAATGATGCAAACTAGGGCTGGACAAAAAACCGGAAAAATCGAACCAAACCGAAAAAAATCGAAATCGAAAAAAATTCGGGTCGGTTTCGGTTTTCGGTAAAACCGAACCGAAAAAGACCGGAAAATAAAATATAAAACCGAAAAATAACCGGAAAAAACCGAAACATGACCGAAAAAACCGGTCCGGTTCGGTCCAAAAAATAAAAAAACCGAAACCGAACCGAAAAATATGCTCGGTTTCGGTTTCGGTTTTGCCAAAAACCGCACTGGACCGGACCGGACCCAGCCCTAATGCAAACTATGAAAAATAAAATACCAAAATAAAAAATTAAGAATCAATCTAAACTCAACCCGTCCAAACCTGCAATTTATTTTGCGGGTTGTGTTATGTTGGGTTGAAGTTTTAATTGTAACGGTTTGAATTGATTTGAGTTTATATTTAAATTTTACCAATCCGCCTTCTGCCCACCCGATTGTTTGGACTCTGGTTGAGTTTTTTTATATGCAAATCCTATGTTTGGCCTATTTTAAAATGCTATACATGGAATGAGTCGAAATAAAACCAAACTTTATTTTGCTCCTAATTACTACATAAATACATTTATGACTGATTACTAAAACTATAATATTTGTTACAAAAATGTGACAGGTAACCAAATATAAGAGATTTCTTATGTAAATGTGGTTGATTTCCAAATATGTAAGATTTGTTACACTAATGTGGCTGATTACCAAATATAAGAGATTTGTTACATAAATGTGACGGATTATCAAAAATATAATTTTTTTTATTAATATTCTTTGTAAGCTTGTATTTTTCAAACTATAACCTACATAAATATTTATTATATTCAATTATATGAAAAGGAAAATCGAAACTTTTATATACTCATGTCTCGATTTTTAGAAAGAAAAACTTTTGTAGTATAAATTGGCGAAATCACACTTAGTATATCTCAGGGATCTATTTTTGATGGAAAATACAAAAGTGCACTCTTGTGATAGTGGTAGAAAATGACTACAGTTTTGTTATGTTGTTAAACAGTAGTCCCACGATGTGATAAAATTTAATAGATTGAGCTCCAATTGATAAAACTTGAAGGTTGGATACTAGTTTGATAAAACATATACACTAAAAGATACTAAAACACTCTTTTTTTTTGATAAATAAATAAAACACTCTTTTGTTACGGTTTTTTTTAAATAAAAAAGGGATAATTATAGTTTACTTCACCAACCTATTGGTGGTTAAGAATTTACATAATCAGTTTATAAGATTAACAATTTAGATACTCACATATAAGAGATCTATCAATCAACACACTTTAGTTGATTTATGTCAACTTTTTAGCTGATTTTTGATCATATTCGATGTTAGTTTTACCTTTAAATCATAATTGGAAGCGTTGACGTGATCACACGTGACCAAACTTTTCTTAAAAAGTTAACATAAATCAACTAAAGTGTGTTGATTGATAGATCTTTTATAGGTGAGTATGTAAATTGTTAATTTTGAAATATGAGTATGTAAATTATTAACCACCAATAGATTGGCGTAGTAAATAATAAATTTTCCAATACAAAAATTAATCACCAGCCGAGCCGGCCAACTGGTTTGACTAGATAAAGGGTCAGCTCTAATGATATATGTTTAAATTTTTTGACAGAAAATCAACGAAACCCATGGATTTATGTGAATATGCCTTTATATACTCTACCTCCGTTCCTATTTAATTGTCAACTACGAAACTAATTACAATTTTGATCGGCCAGGAACTTGTATCAAAATTGTCGGAATTAAAAATTTCAAAAGTTGATCGTATAGTTCAAATGTTAAATTTTATGATTAGATTTAAAAAAAATTCATATCGACAATTTTGATACAAGTTATAAGTCGGTCAAAATTGCACGTAGTTTCATAGTGGACAATTGAATAAGAACGAAGAGAGTATGTATGACTGTGTCTAAAAGTACTTGCATCAATGTTATATTCGTTTTATGAGGGTTAGGAATGTATTTGGTATATTAAGAGCATCTACAATAGTATTTTTATTTATATTTTTAACTAAGAATGTTAGCTAACAATGCAATTTTGTCTCTTCATTAGTTGTATTGAAGTGTGTGTTAACTTTATAGTTGTTAAAAACAAAAAATAATAATCTTTTTAATTGTTATTACGTGATGACATGGCAAAAAAGTCTAACTCATACCCACAATTAGCTGTTATTTCTGACACATATCTTTTCTATCTCTATCATACTGCTATTTATTTTCTCTCAGCACCTATCCTATTACTATATTTTGAATAATTAATTTTTAATTAAAATAGATAACATTGTTAAAGTTAAAATTAATGTGAGTGTTTAACTTAATGTACCTATGTGTCATTTAATATTTTTTTAAATTATGATTTGTTACTAGTTAACAAAACTATTGTGGATGCTCTAAGTTAGTTGTGTATGTTTATTTGAATTTTCAAATGAATTGAAGAATTTGGTTGATATATTATATGATAGCGTTAGGAGCGGGCACGAGGCGAACAGTTTTTTTTTTCTTTTGCAGACGACGAATAAGCTTCATAATGAATGGGTTTCCCTTTTTTTCTAAAAAAAAGCTAAGAGATCCTTGTGCACACCGATTTTTGCTCCCACCTTGTATATAAGAGAAATATATTGTTTAATGTTCAGGTTACGGGATGCGAGTGTTCTTAGTTCACCAGTAATTTAGGCAGATACATGAGAAATTTGATCAGCTCTGCATAAACTATAAAGTAAGAATTGTAGAATACTATTCTCCTTTTAACCAACATTCATAAGCTTTGAGCTCATTATCATAACAACATATAGAAACAACGTAGGAGCTTGCTTTATTCTTCAGAAATATATAAGATGTAATACAAGGTATAAGATATTATTGCCAATTGAAAATTGGTTTATCACGTTATTGTTCTACTTTCTTCGTTGGCAGCTAGTCATATTATTGCACATTCAAATATCCATACTTCATGTCAAATGGAACCGAGTTTTAATCAGAGCGGGTCGATCTGAATAACTTCTTCAGCTTCGAAAAAAGCAAGAGGAAGAAAAGCCCTGTGTAATTGAAGTTGTATGCCATTCTGATAAACTTCAACTTGAAATCGCTCCATGGAGGGTACCTAGCCTCCAATTCGATGAGAAAACTTCTCCTTAGCACTGCCTTTTCATGGCTAAATGTATCGAACGAGTATTTCCCATGATACCTACCAAATCCACTATGACCCACTCCGCCAAATGGTAGATCATCACATACAAACTGAAAAAAAGGAATAATTTGTTACAACTAACCTAGGAATTGTTGGCTACAACTTTTAAGCCCAAGTTAATTATAATTGCACACAGTACGTAGTAATGTCAGATAACCATATTGGCTACCAAATTAATTAATTCGGCATACCCGTAGCGGTCCTTGCTCAAGTAGGTCAACTTAATTTGAGTTCTTCTTGTTTCTGTATAGCTAGAGCTAAAAGCTAGGTTAAGCTAAGATGAAATGAATTTTTTCTAGCATCAAATAAGCCAACTTTTTTTAATTTTAAAGATGCACTCAAACGCGCCTTGACAGATTCATGCATTATTCAAAACCAGTTTTTTCTTTTATGTAGTCAGCGTATATGGGAAATCGTACCTGAACCATGACATCGTTGAAAGTAAGGCTTCCAGAAGATGTTTCCGCCAAAATCTGTTTCTTGAATGCCTCGTTTTTGGTGAAAGCATACATGGCAAGAGGTTTCGGCCTTTCATTTATGAACTCTATGCCTTCTTTAATATTATTCAACTATACATATAATAACAAACACAATTTGAACAAAAGTTGTTTGAGAACTAATGGTTTCGTTTATTAAGGTTGCAAAAAGAGAGACAGAATAATGCCAACTTACCGTAATGATTGGAAGCAAAGGACCAAAAACCTCTTCCGTCATGATATCAGAATCAAGTGGAGGATTCATCAAGATTGTTGGCTCAATCATTCTACAAAATATAACAGACACATATTGTGTAATGCAAGGCCAATAAAAGAGAAACTTATAGTCCAGAGGTGATTTATACGGATATTTACAAATTCTTTTCATCGATTGAACCACCATGAACTATTGAAGCTGCAATGATAGGGTCTTCTAGTATCTTTCGTAGCCTATCAAACTGGCTCTTGTTCACGATCCTTGCAAGGTTCTTCAAGGTGTTAATGTCTTCACCATAAAAACTTGTGATAATCTTTTTCAATGATTCAACCTGGAAAGCAAGGTTTTGTTTTACATACAGATTAAACACTGATTATGTACTAAAATAACAGATGATCTGACTGAATAATACCAGTGTTAATGCGAAATTCTGTTCAACAAGCACGTAATCTATAGCTATACATGCTTGTCCATTGCAGGGCCCCCATTTCCCTCCAACTATTCTTTTCGCAGCCACCTTAAATAAACAGATTTAATACAAGAAAAATCAGATTTCAAAGAATAATCCGATTACATCCCTTTCCTTATTTATTTACAAACAACCTTGAGATCAGAAGAAGAGGAAAGTGAGTCGACAATGATCGGGCACTTTCCACCAAGCTCGAGAGTTACAGGAGTTAAGTGGTTTGCAGCTGCAGACATGACAATTCGTCCTACTCGTTGACTCCCTGAATAACATATAATCATTAAAATTATTAGATAAGCAGTAAATAAACTCACTACAAATAAAATGAAAAACCTACAGATCCATTAAGAGACAAATTTGTGTGTTGGCAGTGGGGTCACATAAGGGATTATACTTATCTATTTACTAATTAATATTGTATGGTGACACTGCCACCTCGCTAATCTACGTACTGATCTCTGTGTAAGTTTGTGTATAACTCAATTAAGCTCCTAACATATATACCCTTTTCAGCAAGACGGGATGGTAATACTTCAATGTAGTCTTCTTTTATTAGCTTTTTCTATTTTTACAACACCGTCTTAGAAACACAGAAAATACCAGTAAAGAATATCTTGTCCCATTTCTGCTGAAGTAGTTGTTGGGCAACGATTGATCCTCCTTCAACAACTTTTATCGCCTTTTCATCCAAGTAAAGAGGTATTGTTTTAGCGAGAAAAGAAGAGCATTCCAGAGCTTGCTCTGAAGTTTTTATCATTACTGTATTTCCAGCAGATAATGCTCCGATTAATGGATCCAATGCAAGTGCTACATATGGATAAAACAAGAACATCAATTTCAATCCCAATACAAAACTATGGTCGACGTACTAAAGAGTTAAATTAAGGAAATGAGGAAGGTAGAAAATTATAAATTACAGATAGGGAAATTCCAGGAGACAAAAATGAGTACAAGACCAAATGGTTCTGGTACAAGCTCTCCACTTGCTGGGAAAAAAGCCAATGGGATCCCAGCCTGCTTGGAAATCAAGAGTTTAGCAAAAAAAAATATTTCAGAAAAAAAAAGACGACGACAACAACATAGTCATGGATGTAAAGAACACAATATAGTTACTGCAACTTGCAGGATCACTAGTTGAATGGTAGTTGCCTAATGACAGTTTTTTGAGGGGACCGTAATCTAGAACAAATTATTTGCACATATTTCTTACATTTTTTCATAACTCATTGTGAGAAAAGTGAGGATAAAACTGTAGCGTTTTCGTCATCACGTACTCCTCCCCCACACGGAGTGTATAAAGGAGTGTAAGGTGTGTGAATATCATTACTCGATAATCTATAGATGTTTTGGAACCAATTTTAGGATCCATTTTGTTCTGGTTATGCTAGTGGTGAACCAACATTTTAGTCGAAATCCAATATGTTTGGAGAAGGGGGCAAAGTGACTTTCTTATGAGGTATAAGGAGTTAAGGGTTTAAACACCAATGTTATTCAAAAATTCATTAATGATTAACTAATGTCTAATAATATGTAATTATAAAACCGTATAATTTAACATCTGTCGATTTTATTTTATTTACTATTTAGTAAAACACACATAAATCATACGCAACTTACCTTCTTTGGTGCCATCCATTTCTCAACACAGCTCAATGAGTAGTCAGCTGATTTTTTCACAACACCAACCTGAACAAGAAGTCCCACAAACACAACCTTTAAATGATTTACCAACTCAGTAACCAAAGTTCAAATATTGAATAAATAATAAACAGTAACGAAATAATCAAGAAATTTAAAAATACAAACTCATTTAAAAAAAATGGAAGGATCTATAATTGTACGAAATTATATTCTCTTAACTTCGATGGCATTTTTTTTCTTATTTTATTGTAAATATTTGTACTTGCAGTCCCACAGTAATGATTAAATGTCTATTTTTGATCACAATAAGTTTTAACTGCAGAATATCCTACTGAAAATTTATTGTCTCGTTTTTAACAAAGTATATAGTCTGCAAATCGAGAAATATATATTTGTGTCAATTAATATTCCCAATATAGTAATATTCAGGGACCTGACAAACATCTACAACAAGTACTAATTTTTAGTTGGGTTGTACAAAGTTAGCAGTGTAAATTAACAGTCTTAACTTGGTTCAACCAATAAGTACCATTATTATTTATTAGTGTATGTCAATCACTGAATATGTTCAAACTGTAGAAGTCAAGCAGAATTTCTATACAAATTAGAAAATTTAAAACTAGTTGTATCCAAAATATATACAGAAACAAGAAAACAACAAAATAAGTTCACTTAATAAAAAGAGTAATTCAGTTTACTTCGTCACGGTAAGCTTCGACAGGGTGCTTATTGAGATCTTTGTGAAGAGCTTTGAATATCTGATCTTCATTTTCTTGAAGAAGTTTTAGAATTCCTCTAAGTTGGGCCTTTCTCCATGAAACACTTCTAGTTTTGCCACTTTTAAATGTTTGTCTCAGCTCAACCAAACTTTTTTCCAGAACTTCTGAATCTAATTCCATAATCATTTAAAAAAAGAAAATTAGTTCAACTTATATAGTTAGATCTTATGTCTATCTTTGCCACTTTTATTTCATTATATGAAGTTAATTAAGAGATAGAGAAAGATAGGTGAGAGATAAGACATGAGTTAGTTAGTAGGAGTAGTGAGCCATAAATAAGACATGGAAACGTCTCTTGAATGAAATGCACTACCAATAGAAATAATTTACTTTTTGAAACATGTTGGTAAAATGACTATCGCTAAATTTTAACAACAGTTTAGCAATAAAAACTGTTGGTAAACTGTTCCTAAATTTAACGATACTCATTTTACCATCAGTTTAGTAACAGAGGCTCTAATGGTAAGTTGATATTTTTTTATACTGATATGTGAATTATATAAAGAAATATAGAAATTTACTGAGTTGCTATTTTGAATAATTTGTAACAGCTTTAATGGAGAATTGATTACAAAAGGAAATAAAAGAGCTAGCTATACCTTGAAATTATCATCAGGCCACAATTTTTTAGACGACTTGATCCCAGTTAGTCACAAAAGAAATCTTCCTCTTTTACAGTTTACTTGTACGTCTTAGCTAGTGACATAAACCATATTATTCAAGTAATGTACGTACTCCAAACTTGGGTTACTAATAACAAAAAATGAATTGGCTATATAATTTATAAAATACAAAAACAAAAAGTAACCAAAAAAAAAAGTAATCAAATAATTATTAAAAGTCAGAATCGTTTAATGAATTTAAAATCACAGGAATGTCAGAAGCTAGCAAAAATGTTGAAAATTAAAAGAAAAAAAGGAAAAAAATCTTACTGAAATGTCTCTTTGTTTTCGGTTATATAAAATTAGAAAATTTATTGTTTAATACATACTTTCGGACTTAATTATCAAAAACCCGAATTTGTTTTTTATGTTTAAAATTTGGTACAAGTGCATCAATTAATGTTACAAAAAAAGTAGCATCATTGAACATTTGTAGCTATTTTAAAATAGTTTTTACGCACGATCTTTTGATAAGGGAAAAGATAACTAGCACCCCATTAGCATTGGTTAAGCATGTATGATATTTGTTACAATTACCCTTTTATCACTATAAAAAAATACTCAAATAGCGACGGGATTAGTGACGGTATTATTTGTTACGAGCTTATTAGCGACGGTTTTTATGACGGTTTTGTGACAGTTTAGTCAATTTGCGACAGATTTGTGATAATTTTTTAAATTAGCGACAGGCTTGTGACAGTTTTTGACTCTCACTAAATCAAACATTATTTTGTAGTTTATAGTAATTCATTAATAATTTTTTCGTAAATTGAGTAAATTAAAAACATAAATTTGGTAATACAATAATGTTATGATATTAATGCAATAATATTTGTATTATATGTAACGTGAATTTAGAAAAATATTTAATGCTTAAACGTTAAACGATAAACGATGCATTATGGACATTCATTAGCAAAATTGTTACGATGATTAAGTCTCAAAATATGTACTTATTAAATGATCAATTTTCCTCCGATTTTCTTTAGACAAGTGAGTCTCTAACCGTGTGCTTTGTAAAGGCTATGAGTCCGTTTGAAAACAGATCTTTTTAGTGGATTTTTGAATTTTAGATTTTAAAACTCTGTGAGTGTTTGGCAAATTAGATTATTCAGTTTCTGAAATCTGAATTTTATGCTGAAAAATCTAAAAAATCCATATTTTTAAAATGCAGCTTTTCAATGGATTCTCAAAACAGATTTTTAAAATATGATTTTGTAATAAAAAAATCTGTTACCAAACATAGACTAAATACGCACACACACAACCAACCATAAGAACAAATAAATATAGCCATAAAAAGGTTTATTCTATTAATTTTTTTACGAAAAAATATCATGTATCAACATTTTTCTTTATACATACACATACATATATATATATATACACAAACACTAGTAATCATGTCACACGCGTTACATGTGCGACACATAGTGCGATAAAAATATAGAAAATAAGTATAGATATGATACAAATACGTGGAAAAAAAAAGATAGAATATAATATTAGAAGATTTAAAGTAATTTTGAGTGGTTAAAAAGTGTTATTAGTTTTTACTTTTTTTTTATGAGAGTATATGGTATCATTGTGATTAATAAAAAATATATAAAAGTACTTTTAAAAAAAAGTGATAAAATTTGACGGTTTCAAAAATCTTGGTTTTGCTTATTATAATAGTATGATATAATGGGATCTTATCTGCAAAACATTCTTGTCCTCTAAGACTTGATTTACAAAAAAATTAGGAGTCAAGCTATTTCTTCATTTTCCTTTTGATTTTAATCTTTAGCTAGAAGCCTAGAACCATTTTCAAATCTTAGTTCTAAACCCTCCAGCGGAAAGATAGCATGAAACATTGAAATGGTCGATAATGAGTCATGTTACTTCTTTTTTGCTAATTCCATGATAAAAAGGGCATATCATGCTATTCCTAACCTTTTGTTATAACTACTATAGTAATTGGTAAAGTTGTGACAATATTGCCATATGATAACAGAAAACTCGGAATAATTTCAATTTTGTACACTAGTTTTACAAGAAATTTTGATTTTGTACACCCACTTTCTAAAAATTTGATTTAGTACACCCAAGTTGCAAATATTTTTTGATTTTGTAGATCGCCGTCTATTTACTAACAGAGAAATGGAAAAAGACTGTTTTGTCCTTACACATAAATGGAAAATTCTCACTTTTGTACGCCCAATTTACAAAATATTTTGATTTTGTATACCTAATTTATAAAATATTTCGATTTTGTACACGCACTTTAAAAACAAAATCAAAATCAACTAAACTTGGAAAAAACTAAAAAAAGAAGTTCAAATTTGATAAGAAAAAAGAGCTTTTTGGAACTAAAATGATTTTGACTTTTTTTTTTCTTTTTTATTTTACAAAAGTTTTTTTTTTCAACCCGAACAAAAAATCGAGAAAAAAAAATATTTTTTAAATTATAAGAACTTACTAAACTTGAAAAAAGCTAAAAAGAAGGTTCAAATTTGATAAGAAAAATGAACTTTTTGGAACTAAAATGATTTCGATTTTTTTCAAAAAAATGGCTTTTTTTTTATATTTTATTCAAAAACAACAAAAAAATTTATTTATTTATTTATTTTATTTTTTCCCAAAAAGTCTTTAATAAGGTTAGAAAATTCCCAAAAAGGAAAAAACGGATTTTTTATTTAAGTCAACTCTACTTTTCTATTTTACAAACTCAATTTTAATTTGTTTATTTAAAACTTAATAAAATCCAAAAAATTATAACAAAATATAAAGTTGTCTTTGTAATTTTTAAAATTCATATTCAGTTAAACCTCGATAAATGAATGTCCGATAAACGAATAATCTCGCCAAATGAATAATTTTCTCCGGTCCCGACTTGGGCAAATGGGCTAAATGAATAACCTCGCTAAATGCATTAACGAATAATTTTTTTTGAATCCTTAAAAACCCCATGTAAATATAAATGAATAATCATTAAAATTCATAATATATATATATATATATATATATATATATATATATATCCTAAAAACAAAAATATTTCTTCCAATCAACAATGTTCATACAAGAAGTCATTTCTTCACAAAAAAAGCGTCTAAAGTTGTTTGTTTTTTCCTTCCACCAAAATGCATCACATCTGCGACTTTTTCTAGTGCAAACACAACTTCTGGAATATTCTGCTCATGCTGTAGCAAATAGTTTCGTAGGGTGATTACTTCTTGAAAGGCTTCTTTTGATGACACATTTGGTGTGACGCCACTATCATCTGGTTCTGGATCATTCTCATCATTTAGTACGGAGTCGATAATTTCTTCGTCTGTAGGCAATTCCATAACTGCATTATTCTCGTTAGGATAGTTCAAAAGATGTTCGACGTCCATCACATTTCTGTAGCGTAAATTAGAAATGACATTCGTTAATCCTTGGATATCTTCTTCTAGTTGATCAACTTCTTCTTCGGGAACATCAATATCTTCAGACCGTATCTTGCAATGCCGGAAACAATTTGCAATTGTTTTTTCCTTTACATCAAATCTCCAAGCCATGGTAGCAAAATTAATAGCATCCAAAATGTTAATCTTTTCAAGATTTCATGAGTCAACTTCAAGGCTCTGTAAGATGCTAGAATAATAACGACGTCGATAATGAAGTTTGAATGCCCGAATAATCCCAGCATCACATGGTTGAATTTTAGACGTTGTGTTAGGGGGCAAGAAAAATAACTCTACATTATTCAACCCTTCAACAACCTTTGGATGAGCTGGGCAATTATCTACTAACAAGAGAACCTTTCTGTCATTCATTCTCTTATCAAACCAATGGCAAAATTCTTGAAAAAGCAAACCAGTCATCCAAGCTTTCTTGTTGAACCGATACTCGCAACTAAGATTATTCATGTTCACATTTTTAAAGCATCTAGGTTTTGCATACTTACCAATAACCCAAAGGGGTACTTTGTCGGATCCATCACCATTACAGCAAACCGCAACAGTGATTCTCTCCTTGTCTTTCTTTTGTCCTTCAAGCTGCTTTGTGGCAAGTGAATGGTCAGCTTCTAACCGATAAAATAATCCAGTTTCATCCATATTGTAAATATCTTTCAACTGAAATTGGTCTAATTTTGACCGTATTCCAGGTAAAGCATTTTCAATGTCCTCCATGTTTACGGAACCGCTTTCACCGAATCGTCGGTAGAACTTGATTGAATATCTTGCCTTGAAACGTTCTAACCATCCACTCGAAAAGCTGAATTCTTGATTTGTTTCACCATACATTTTTTGAAAAAACTCTTTTGCTTTGCTTTGGATCATTTCTCCTGACATATTCACTTTTTCTTGTCTTTGAAGAATCCATTCATATAAAACTTTCTCTAAATCGGGGTACTTAGCTGACTTGTGCCTCTTAGCATCGCTATTTTTCATCTCCTCTGACAAATACACTGCTGATCTTTTGAGTGTATTTGATATTGTAGTTTGGCTGGTATCCAAATCAAACTTTTCCTTCACCCATGCTTGCATATCCTTTTGCGTAAGACTTGGTTGTTTCTTCTTATGCTCACATATGGCCCTCCTTATCTGGTCGGTCAAAGTTGATTTTGTTGTTGGTTTTGACTGGTGATCGGAAGCCATCAGACTGAATATTAAGAAAGATTAGAATGAATTATTTACCAAACCAAGACTCTAGAAAATATATATATATTAGTTTGTAGGTAGGTTAGGTACATTGTCTTAGTCTCTAAGTATTCATACATAGAATATTATTATTAGTACATGTTGCATGTATTTAGACTCTAAGTATTCCATACATAGAATCTTATAAGTACATGATGCATGTACATAGTCTATATACGTATTTGTACATTAGATGTAAAATAAATAATCATACGAAAAAATAAAAATGTAAAAATACTATCTAAATGAATAAAAATTCATTTATCGATAAATGAATAATATATTCATTTATCGATAAGTAAATAAACTCACTAAACGAATATTTTTTACTGGTTCCAAGAGCATTCATTTATCGAGGTTTAACTGTTCTAACTTTAAAATCACGTTTTCTATCAAGTCTAGGGTATTAGATCACTTTTTTTCAAATGAGTGTAAAAAATCAAAATATCTTGTAGTTGAGTGTGTAAAATCGAAATCTTGTAAACTTGGTGTACGAAAGTGAAAATATAAAACATTTTCCGTTTGTAATTTAGACGGTGGTGTACAAAATAAAATAAAAATTGCAAATTGGGTGTACTAAATCAAATTTCTAGAAAGTAGTGTACAAAATCGAAATTTATCTTAAACCGAGTCTACAAAAGTCAACTTTTCCCCAGAAAACTCGTACCATGTGCACCTACTGTAACTACTAAATTTGTTTTCGTTTTTTTTATTTTATCTTGAACGTCATTAATTATTTATGAAATTGGAATTATTTTATGTTTTTTTTTTCCAGTTTTAATAGCTAATTTAATTCTCATCTTCTCAAACAGGCCATTGATATTGATTGAATTCAAGTCTATAGAGAGGGCGACCTAATTAATAAGTACCTTGTATCGCTGTTGGCATTGAGTATATCTTACCCCATCTGTGAAAATAACAGTACCATAAATGTGCCCGGACCACTACGTTAGTCATGTCGACTGCATTATCATGTCTAGTTACCTTAATTTGTTCTGAAATTTAAAAAAAACCTAGTTTGAAATGTTTTTTACCCCAAAATAAAAATGTTCGGAACTAAAACATATTTATATTTGAAATTTTAAGAAACCTTATCTAGCATGTAGGACTGGGTTCGGTCCGGTCCGATCCGGTTCGGGTTTTGACAAAACCGAAATCGATCATATTTTTCGGTTCGATTTTTTTTCGGTTTCGGTCTTTTTATTTTTTGGACCGAACCAGACCAGTTTTTGCGGTCCAGTTCCGGTTTTTTCCGGTTATTTTTCGGTTTTATTTTTGATTTTTCGGGTTTTTTCGGTTTTTTTTGGTATTTTTCGGTTTCGGTTTTACTGAAAACCTAAACCAACCCGAAATTTTTCCGGTTTTTCGGTTTTTTCGGTTCGGTTCGGTTCGGTTTTTCGTCCAGCCCTACTAGCATCACCAAAAATGAACCTACTATTGATAAAGGGAAAAGCCGGTGCTAAGGATCCCGCTATGCGTAGGGTCTGGGGAGGGATCAGGACACTTTGGGTGTATATGTAGACAACCTTCTCTTGCATTTATGCAAAAAGTTGTTTTCACGACTCGAAAGTGACCTCCAAATCACATTGTCAGCAATTTTACCGTTGCGTCATTGCTCTCCCTCAAAGAATCTACTATTCATCAAACCAAAAAATCAATGCGTGTTATGCCAAATTAGAACTAGATTAGATTAATCAAATATTATACTGCCACGACACTATAAGAAAAATTCATTTAGCATATAATTTTTTTCCGGTTATGTTGATAAAGTGGTTGTGGTTAAATTTTAGCAACAAATAGCAACATAATTTGTCTATTTGTTACTAAACTGTTGCTAAAATTTAGCCACAACCATTTTAGCAACATAACCGGAAAAAAATTATGATGCTAAATTAACTTCTTTTTTTTCTTGACTACTGCTCAAAATATATAGTCACTATGATCATATGAAGGTCGAAGGATGCATTTTTCAAGGAACAAATAAATCAACATGTTTATTTTGTGATCATGTACAAATTTACTTTTGGTTTATGCTTGCTAGCTTGATAATTATTTATTCAAAAAGCCTATCAGAAAACTTAAGTATAACCACATTCCGACATAAATTTTTGAATTATAAGTGAGACTTAAAACTCCGTTATCGATCACTCCGGCCACCAACCTTTTCACTCTCCTTACTCCTGTCATTGAGTGACCGCCAAAGAAAAACAAAAGCTACTGTGAAATGCAGCTCATGCGTCAAAAACTGATAGCAAATTAGAGACGTACCTTAATTAATTGATCCTGAATTATATAAATTTCAAACTGTGTAGAAACACATTTTTCAACTGTGTCAAGTATGTTGGACTGAGATTGAGAACAAGAAATGCCTATTTCAAACTCTCTTGTTTAAATTTTTGTGTAAACTATTTTGAGACATATTCTTATTCAAGTAGAATTCATTGTGATGAGCCCAACTCATTATATATGTTGGCATGAAGTGCTTCATGAATTTCGAATGTTTCTAATTCCACAATAACAAACTTAAGAAATAAGAACAATACTTTTAGAGACAATGAAATTTTATCTCCAAATTATAACTTTTCAGGACAAAAATAATCTTTTAAACACAAACATAATTTTTTTTCATCAAATATAAATTTTAGGGACATAATTTGAATTTTGTTTGCAGTAAGTGGTTCTTAGCTTCGTAATTTTCCCAAAAGTAATTTAAGAAAATAATTTTCAATTTATCAACAACCTCTAAGTAAGGAGGTTGAAGAACATGAATAAGGTGCATGTGAACAGATGAAAACACATGTTTTATAAGTGTCGATTTTAATTAGCATTACTAGAAAAAAAACGACTCTTCCAACTAGCAACTTTTTTTTTACTATTTTTGCAATAAGTGGTTCGTACATGATAGTTGTTAATTCACTATAATGCTCGGGTACACCTAGATTATTTAATAGGAAAAAGACCTTTGGTGAAACTAGTAACTTTGGAGATAATGTATTTCCTATAAGCAGGGGTGGGTATCGATATATAGGAGTTATAAGAAGGATACTCTTGAATTGATTAAGAAGTTGACCGTATGTATTTTCATACTTTTAAGGGAAAAAATACATTTACTATCCCAAACTATAGTACGGTTAACGATTTGGGTACTCACCTTTCAAATTTTCCAATTTAGGTACCACACTATAATAAATTTTCAATTTAGGTACCACCGTCTTAATAAATCAGGAAATTATTTCACGTGACATTTGACAAACATTAATTTAATATGCTAATTTGACAATTTTGCACAAAAATATGTCATCCTAGAAAAACTTTTAGCATATAATCCAAATTTAGCATATAATCCAATTTTTTGTTATTTGTGAAATTGGGGAAAATATTGTTATAAGATGACATATTTTTATGCAAAATTGTCAAATTAGTCTCTCAAATTAATGTTTGTCAAATGTCACTTGACGTAATTCCGTGATTTATTTAGACGGTGGTACCTAAATTGGAAATTTATTATAGTGTGGTATCTAAATTGGGAAATTTGAAAGGTGAGTAACTAAATCGTTAAAAACAGATAGTTTGGTATACTAAACCTATAAAATCCCTAATTTTAAGTTTTAAAAGAAATTTATCAACTTTTTACCATCATGAATGTGAATACGAGTAGCATAATGAAAAGTTTTACATTGTGTATAAGGGTCCCCTGATTTTTTTAATCAATTACTTAAAACTTATGCTGCTGAAATAACTATTAGAAGCAAATTAAAAGTAGTTATCTTTGTTTTAAACCTTTACCTTGGATGAAAAACCAAACAACAAGACACCCTATTTAAACAAAATTAGTATTTTGCAATAGTAACATGCTTCATGATCCATCTTTGTTTAAATCAAGATTCTCCATGACTTTGACAAAATTACCATTTTAATATTTTTTTAAAAAAAAACTTGGCCATGTCCTAAAGTAGAAACTACATTTCCCACTCAATTTTGTAACGAGAAAATTTATGTTTAGTATACTCAACTATCATGATTTTTCGTTTTAGTATATTGTACTACCAATATTCTTGATTAATATATTGAACTTTTGATTTTTTTTTTCAGATTAGTATACTGACGTCCAATTGACTAATAAAAATTGCTGAAGTCATCAAATTATTCTCGTGCAACTTAGATTATTTTCAATTTACTATATTGAACTTTCATTTTATTTTTATTTTATACACTATTTTTTCTATCAACTTTACACTTATTTATTTTTAATGAAACAGTCCTTCTAGCTTTAGAATATAATTAATTTGGAATTTTTTTATCTTAAATATACCAAAAATGAAGGAAAAGAAAGTAAAAAAAATTAATATGTAAGACAAAAAACTTATAATATACAAAAATAAATATTTGGTTCTTACATCTGGTCATGCATGAGCTATAAAAATAAATAATTCATTTTTTTCCCATTTTAAATTTAAATGTATATAAAAATGAATATAAAAGTGTTTGTTTATAAATTAATTTATTTTCTATTTTCTACAAACCTATGAATTGGTATATATAAAAGAAAAACATAAACAGAGGAGAAATATTAGTGAAACTTTAATTTACTTAATGTATAAAATGATTAGACTGTTTGTGACAGAAATGTCGGCCCGGCGCCTTTTTACGCCTAAGCCGAAGAATATTTTGCGCTTTTTTTTAACTTTCTCGGATAAAAAAATATTTCATACCGTGTACACATTAAAGAAGAGAACCTAAGGAGAAATCTTAAAATCTGCCACAAGGTCATTAAAAAAAATCATAACACACACAAAAATTGAAAAAATTGGTTACTCTCTTAAATTGTTTTGAAATAAAGTCAAAAGTTCAGTTTTTCTACTTACGTTTATCTATAAACACTTTTTAATTGAAATAATAAAGAAATATTTGTTTCACTTTACGTTGTAAAAACGGTAATAATTAACGACAATGAATAGAAAGTCTCCTACTCGGCAATTTTTTTTAATTAATATTTCAACCAAATCTGTCACTATTATAGATTTAAGGTGTATTATGTAATTCCTTGTAACTTGTTTGTACCATTATAGAATCTGGTAATTTTTATGCAATTTTTATGATCTTTTAAAGTAAAAGGACTTATTTTAGAAGAACCCAAACTAATAAAAACAACACTCGTGTTGTGTTTGAAACCCGAAAAATGTCATATAAAAGAAAATGAAAATAAAAGAAAATGAAAAGAAAGTAAAAACAAGTAAAATTAACTTACAATCATTTCTTGGTCATGTATTTGAAAGGTCGAGAAATTAAGAAAAAATAAAAGAAAAAATGAAGAGAGAAAGAGACATAGTCCCAGTTTTCCCATTTATTTTTATTTTATTAATTTCCACTTTTGTAAGGGAAATGTTTTCTCTCATTGTACACCCAAAGTTTTCTTTCACTTTCTTTTATTTTATTTTCTATTGGTTTTGCTATGCAATCAAACACAATAAAATATTTTCTAAAAAAATCATTTTCATTTCTTATGAGTTTTGCAGATTTCAAACACACTATCACGCTATTCTTCTACCTCTCTCATCATTCCCGGTTTTTTTCAAACCCCAATTGAAATGGGGTGTTTTTGTTTGCCTCATCATATGATTAATTCATATTGTTGTAACTCAAGCTTGTAAATACACGAATCTGCTTTCAATATAACCAATTTCATCTTTTTCGGGATATTCTAGTAAAAATATAAAAATTGCGCCAAAAATGGGCTCATAGCCACATGAACCTCCTGCTACCGCGTCACCGACAAGCAGCACTCTTTCTTTGTCCTCCCATTCCCCCTCTCTAGCCGACCCATTTCTACCCACCAATCACCAGCCACCTCCTCGCACTCTCCCCCCCTCTCCTGCTCTCTCTTTCTCTCTCTATATATATATGTTTGTATATTATGTATGTGTTTATTAATTAAAACTTTAAAAAAATTAATCAATTGTTTCTTTAAACTCACTGAATTTGATCTAATGATTTAGATTGTCCTTTATATCTGGCATTTGGATTTAATCTAATGATTCTAAGTGATTTAATAGTGAAATGACCAATATACATTTGATGAAAGCGGAAAACGTCAAATGACATCCCCTTTTTTCTGTTGATTTAGACAGAAGTATACTAATCTGAAAGAAAACAAAAGTTCAGGGTTAGTGACGCAACTTGTTGCTCGTTTGCTTTCTATATCCGTGTAATCATTTCATTGTTTAAACCCTAATACATTTCCTTATTTTAAAAAATATATATTTTCATTCGTATACTAATCAATAATATTAGTAGTACAATATACTAAATCGAAAAATCATGATAGTTCAACATACTAAACATAAATTTTCTCATTTTTTACTCAACTGTTTAATCAATTCTTGAGACATGGCATCTGTTTAATCAATTCTTGAGACATGGCATCCGAGATGAGCTTTCCCTCCACAAAATCACTTTGTTACTATGATCTAAAATTTAAAATTGGTACTGGCTTAAAAATTTCTCTAATAAACACTATATTATTGCCCAAATCATAAAAGGACAAAAAAATGTACAATGTTAAAATTTCTTATAATATAGTTTAAACGTACAATTTAAAAAGTCGATCTTTTTTTTGTAAAGGTACCTGCTTATGACCTAGATGCTGTCATTAATCCACTAATATTCGAAGTATTATACGACCTACAATAAGAAGGTATATCTTTTCGGATACTAAAAAGAAAACAAAATATTTTGTAATGTCAAGATCACAAAGCCCCTATCTGATATCGACACCACATCTTACCATTATACACAACCACCACAAAACAAAAGCCCTTTCATAAAAATACCTATTTTGAGTTACCTAACGAGGCCACTTTCTATTCCACTTACCAAATATATCCTCTATTACTTTTACTCATTATTCACACAAAACCTGTACACAATCTCACTAGTTTTCTGATCCATAGAGATAGAGAAATGGGACGTGGGAAGATTGAGATTAAAAAAATAGAGAACTCAACCAATAGACAAGTGACTTATTCAAAGAGAAGAAATGGAATTTTTAAGAAAGCTCAAGAGTTGTCTGTTTTATGTGATGCTAAGATCAGCATTATCATGCTCTCTAGCTCAGGAAAATACCATGAGTTCCTTGGCCCAAACGTCACGTACAATTTTTAATTCTACTTTTATATAATTTCATGTTATTGTATAATATATTTTAAATTTTTAGTTGATTATATTTATAAGTTATAACCGTATTTTGTTGACTTAGTTGCATTTTGTTTGGTTATCTATCTTATAGGATGAAGAATATGTATGACCAATACCAAAAGACTATCGGAATAGATCTCTGGGTCTCTCACTACGAGGTTTTGCTTCAGTGTTTTTATCTTAATTTTTCGACAAATAAATTGCGAATTTGTAATAGTATTGTTATTGTGTAAACCTGAATTTTTTAATCTTTTCAATTTCTAGCATAACCACTAGAAATTTAAACTGATCTCTAACTTAACACATAATTATCAATTAACTTATCACATCAATTATAAAAGGCTTTTAACTTAGATTTTTAGAATTGTTAAAAAAAAAAACAGGTCTTCTTAATAAATATATTATTGTACGGAGTATCATTTGTATAAAGTTTCTGTGCTAGTATCTTTTATATGCCAGTATTACTTTTTGAAGAAATATTAAGTAATTGCTAAACCTATTGGTTATTAAATGGTGCGAGTAGAAAATGCAAGAACAGATGAGGCAATTGAAGGAAATCAATGATCAGCTGAGGAAAGAAATCAGGTAAGTCATTTACCATAAGTTTAAGGGTTAATTATGGTTTGATGACCTGTATTTTGATCACTTTTCGGATTGTTGACCCAACTTTTAATAAATCCGTTTTAATGACCTAAATTTATAGTTTTGTTGTTTTAGTGACCCGCCGTTACATTTCTTGGATGAAAACCGTTTTGAAGTTTCAATTTAGTCCGTATAGTTTAAAAGTTAATGATAAATGCTTAAAAATTATAAAAATTACACTCATATAATCCCACTTAAATTACACACTTATATAAAACACGTGTTTAAGTGAGTTGAACAATTAACAAATAAAATGAATACAAGTATCAAATATCATATGAACTCTATTAGTTTAGATGATATAGATATATCGTTACAAAGCTAATTAATTGAAAAAATACTTACTAACAATTCAATTTTAATAATTTTTCATTTTTTTTTCATTTTTTTCATGTATAATTAAATATATAGAATAAAATGAAAACTTGTTAACATCATCCTACATAAATAAATTTGGATATAATAAAAGCAAATATCTATAGGCTACAATCTAATTAATAAGACTCTTATTTTATTTTAGCATAAGACTAATCATTCAAAAAATTCATACCGTCTTTAATAATTTTAACAATTAACTTACATAGCAGAAAAAAGAACGATTTAGCTTATATTTATTAATTTGTATCACACTGTTTGATTGTTTTATATTATTTTTAAATTTGCATTAACATAACTTTTATCAATTTACATATGAAATTGTAACTTGCATTTGATAATTTTATAAGATTTCGTATAAGTGTTTTTATGTGTGTAAATTTTATAATTTTTAAGCGTTTATCGTAAATTTTTAAACTATCCGGACTAAATTGAAACTTCAAAACGGTTTTCATCAAAAAAATATAACACCGGGTCACTAAATCAACCCAAAATATAAATTTAGGTCACTAAAACGGGATTGTTAAAAATTAGGCCAGCAATCCTAAAATTGGTCAAAACACAGGTCAACAAAACATAATTAACCCTAAGTTTAACTTTGGGATATATAAATCTTTAAAAGTTAAATATTTTAAATTAATAAATTAGCTAATGAAAGGGGTACTTTAATTATATCAGACAGAGGATAGGTGAAGATAACTTGAACGATTTGAGTATGGAACAACTCCAAGGTCTTGAGAAAAATATTGATGCTTCTTTATCCCTTGTACGAGGCCGAAAGGTAATTAATTTTTTTATTTTTATTTTTTTTATATCAAGTGGAATAACATATTAGACTGGGCTATCAATATTGTAATGTGATTTTTTAACAATATTTTCTTGCTGGGAGGTGGCATTATTATCTTAAAAATTAGTCATTTTTTGGGTTTAAAAAATTTGTTATTGCAAAAGATGGAGATTCAGATAATATGCAACCAAAGTTATGAAATTCTGGATTTAATCAAATCTATTTGTAATCGGGTTTTCTTGTTTAGTGTATGGATTTCTATATATCAAGTTTATTATATTTTCTATATAACAGTATCATGACATCAAGACAAAGACCGACACTTATAGGAAAAAGGTCAGTTCATCAACTATACAAATTTCAGTTTTCATCTTTTACTTGGATTTTGTTTCAAAAATTCTTTAAGATCTTTATTTTTGAAAAATCTTATTTTCCTTAATTGCAGGTGAAGAATTTGGAGGAAAGGCATGGAAATCTCCTATCGGACTTTGTAAGCATCTTAACTTATTTTCGTAAAAAATAAACCAAACATTCTTCGTCTCATTAGTACTTGATACTCTTATAGCAGTATAATTAACATCTAGTTCTTGATGAACTTGAAAGGCTAATTAGTTGTATTTTAGTTCGTTAAAGTCAAATTCAAATTTGGCTGCTTCAGTAAATTGGTATCCAAGAATAGACTAAGGTAGATTGCATCTATAATCTTTTTTTTTTATAAGAAAATACACGAAATAAATACGTTTAGTGGACTGCACTATTAGTGTTTAACGATTTAGCTACTGAAGTATCAATTTTAACAATTGATGTATCAAACTACAAAATTTATCACAATTGATGATCTACCGTTAAACAAAATAATAAAATTGCATTTATATATTCTCTTATCTATAACATGTTGAATGTAATTCTATCAATATTCATAACAAGTTGAAAACGGTTCATTCACTATCCAGGTATAAAATTTGAGCAAAGAGTCTAAGAAAAATAAAATAATTCAATTGGGAGATCTAAACCTATTAGCCCCATGATGAATTTTAAATTATCTTATCTATCACATTTTGAATGTAATTTCATTTGGGGACAAGTACTGCTATGAGCTAGTAATAGCCTTCTAGATATTTGTATGGGTAAATTTAATACATTATATATTGATAGTCCTGAAAACCTGTTCCTATGTAATATACACTACAAAAAAATACTCAAATAGCAACGGGATTAGTGACGGTATTTTTTGTTACGAGCTTATTAACGACGGTTTTTGTGACGGTTTTGTGACAGTTTAGTCAATTTGTGACGGTTTTGTGACGGTTTAGTCAATTTACGACAGGCTTGTGACAGCTTTTGACTCTCACTAAATCAAATATTATTTTGTAGTGATAGCCCAGTGCGAGCCTAATCTAGCTATGTGCAAACTGGACTTATTTACTAAACAAGTCTTATAATATTGTTCGGACTCGGTTCATCGATAAACGAGCTTGACCCGAACCTTTTTACAAGGACGAACACGTTTTCAGACAAGTTTAACATCATTTCGTTTAAAAAATTCTATTTTACTTACTTAATATCAATGTTATATAGGTAATAATATTTATCGAAAATCATCTTTATATTTGATCAAATTTAGGTATATAAACAGCAATATAGATGAAAAAATATATTAAAATAATTAAACGAGCTTTTAAATGAGACCGAACTTGTTCACGAGCCTTATTATTTTGTTCAAACTCGACTCATTAGTAAATGAACGAATACGAGTCGAGGTTTTAGCAAGTCAAACACAAGCTTGTTTATAAACCGCTCGGTTCATTTGCAGCCCTTCATGTACCTAATTATAAGTTATTTTAGGACCGTAGCTTAAACTAGAACAGGAATTGCTCCATATTTCGGAAAAAAAGTTCATATTTCATCCCCCCATAATTAAACCAAGTGATAAATTAGTCCATTTTGCTTTTTTCACTTAGAAACTAGAGAATGCTCATATGCAGAGACATTTTAACATAATGATGATAAAGGACCTGCTAACCAGCTAAATACACAGCTGGTCCTATACTTTCAGTAAAGTAAAGTTATAAAATTTAACTTCATAATTTTATTTGAAACAAAAAACTTTTCCAAACTAAAAAAAAAAAGGCATATTTTGTCACCTTATTTTGGGCATGAATCACATGACATACTTGTTCCTGCTATGATATTTCCCCTGTTAAAACTTTACATGTCCAGTTTAGGACACAAGCCCCTCCCATTTAGAGTTTCTCATTCCGTTAATGTTTACAACTTTATTTATATGTACACACATATAACTATATAAGTATACAACCATGAACTTTAAATGAGATGTGATAATCTATTTTATTTTATCATACTCATGAGTTTTTTCTAAGTGGGGCGAAATGCTAATTATTGAAGATTTTAATTAAAATATATAGAAAATATTTACTTTTTCATTAACTTTTATCAAAATGGACGTGTGGGCTGCATCACACGACTGTCAACACGAATTATTTACGTGATTACGTCTTACTACTAAAATTATAGACTAATCACGTCATTCCAATTTCCATAACGAAGAATGACCTCCGTCTTGAGAATCATTCCCAATTATATATGTCCAGTTAAAAACTTAGGGATTATATATTATGTATGGTTACAGTTGAAAAAATGGCTTAGAAAAAAAACTAGGAGGCACCAGTAGTGTGATTTATAACCTAAATTGAATTTAGTGTATACAAATTAAAAAGTTCAATCAAAATATGAGACTCCCAAGTCCCAAAATCAAGCACGTTGGAGATTATGGGCGTTTTGCTTTTGTGCGTAGATAATACAGGAATCGTTTTAATTAAGGTTGTTGCTTTACGCAGACGTCTTTTGATTAATACATACGGTAATGGTACAAATCACGCCACTTAATAAAAACTCAATCTACTAAAAACTTAAATAAATATATTGGAACCCTAGTTTGAGTTTACCCTAAATTTAATTAATATTAATTAAATTTTTTATTTTTATTTTTATTTTTAGTAGATTGAGTTTTTATTACGTGACGTGACTTATACCCCATCCACTAATACAGCCGCCTTCTGCATTAAGCAGACAGCGTCTGTATTTAGCAGATGACTTTAATTTAACCTCTTTTAATCAAATGCAGGAGGTGAAATGTGAAGATCCACGGTATGGGTTAGTGGATAATGAAGGAGATTATGAGTCAGAAGCAGCTTTTGCCAATGGTGTCTCCAACTTATATGCTTTCCATCTTCAACCCACACAACTTAGTCATGGTGAAGCACTAGGTTTCCACGATCTCCGCCTCGGTTAATAATTAATAACGCTAATTAATTATTTAATCTGATATATTGTTCGTCATTTGATGATCGTCATATCAACATCGTAGCACTAAATTTCTCTTCGAATTTATTTGAAGAGTTTATAATGTGTAAGGAGATTAAAAGTGTGTATTGCTACTTAAAACTCTTGTTGTAATTTGGTGCAAGAATAAGTATTAGCATATTGTCTATTTGGAACACAAGTATTGGCCATATCATGTTATATAGACTATGGATTTATCTTTTTATCCCGGGTAACTAATCACTTTATTTTTGTTCTTTAGCAGTGAAAAGTTTCACTCAATGTTGATTTAGGAAAGATGATCCTTTAATAAAAAAATTTGAGACTTAGGCTCTGTTTGGCAACTAATTTTATTAAAAATCCGTGTTTAAAATCTTTTTTTATAGATTAGGTAGTGATGATAAACGACTTACTATTTTACTTTTTGTGTTTAACTTTAATGATTCCTCCGTTTATATTAAATTGTTAACTACGAAATTATGAGTAATTTTGACCGGTTAAAAATTTGTATCAAAATCATCGGAATGAAAATTTTCAAAAGTTGATCATATAGTTAAAATGTTAAATTTTAGAATTAGATTTTAAAGAAAATTTTGATACAAGTTATAAATCGATCAAAATTGCATGTAGTTACGTAATGGACAATTAAATAAAACCGGAGGAAGTGATGATTAAATTATTACTTTTATTATATATTAAGATTTTTTGTTTATTAAGCAATGCTGAAAAACTTTCCACGAAATTTACTGCTGGATCCTGGGAAAAAGTATGGGGACATCTCATTATTTCTGGCGTGCATTGCTAACTTTGTACTATTTCCAATAAATGAATATAGAAACAAAGAAAAAATGTACTACGAATTACATTTAATGCAATATATTGGTTAAGGCAAATGGTTGTCAGTTCTATATATAATTATCTATAAAGTCACTTGTTTTGTCTTTCATTTCAAGTCAAAATTAACGGTTTAAGTTCAGGAAAACGTGATTTTTTTAAAACTTTTTCCATGCCAAGTCTGAAAGGCTTACAAGTTGTAGCCAAACAAACACTACTTCATTATTAAGGAAATATAATTCTCCAACACATTTTTTACTTGCAAGTTATGTACACCAATTCGATATCTTTTTCTATAACAGAAAAAGGGAGTAACCCAATATTAAACTATGTAACTGGGAATTAGATGTTTGACTATACCAAGTCATAAACTGTGCCTTCGAAAAAAGTGACAATCTGTACATCAGTTGCAAGATCAAGTAGAATTTAAAGCACCAAGATATGTCAACAGAAAATTCGTACTTTTTTACATAGGCAAAGTTAAATAAATCCTTCAAAAGTATACGTTGACGAAGCAACCATGCCAGTTAATTAATTTTGGCGTGCATTATTAATTATAAATTGAAACTTCTTACACCTTGCACGTAATTTAGCTGGTAATATGACTGAAGCTCCTCAAAACCATTCCAGTCTCCTTTTGTAGCAAAGAATATGATTATATTAATTCTTTTGACAAATTGATTATATCGATTTCATGATTATGTAGATCATTTCTCTCGCTTTCCTACAAAATGGATCACAAATATGAGTGACAATAGCAAATTTGTCAATGCAACCACTTATCAGTCTTGGTAGTTACGTTAGATATTGTTGCTAATTCTTGCATCAACTTTTAAGTGTATGAAGTATGATAATCAACACACCACTAGCTAACAGGTGAGTAACCAGTAGTACGATAAAATGGACTCCGAAATCCACGGTATTGAGAAAAAGCATAGGTTTTACCATGTATCTTGAATATTTCTTTAAGCGTTCCGCCATGGTAGTCAAAGTGTACATCACCCGCCTTATAAGCAGAACTATTCTTTTTGCTACTCGTATATCGTCACCTGATACGTATCGCCAGTTCACTACATCTCTAATTTTCTGTCAACTGTATTTAAGTACGATATGTTCCGGATCATTGACTTCACTAATCTGAGTCCATCTATTCTATTCAAATCACAGAATTCTATAGTTACACGCTTAGTCTAATACTGATCTTTCCTGAATATAGTATTAATAATAAATAAATCATGTACCATATAGTACTATATAATCCTCCATACATATACTTACAAAGTCACTTGCATACCATCAAATAGCTTTGATTCTCTAAACTTTATCAATGGGAATTCAAGCAAAACTCCTCTCACTCCTCCTCATTACCCTCCTCTCTCTATCCTCCCTAGCCGACTCGTGCCACAAAGTAGACAAAGAAGCACTGCTCGGGGTCAAAAGCCACATCAACGCAACAGATCATTTCAAAACATGGACACCAACAACCGATTGTTGCACCAAATGGGAAGGTATCTCATGTGACCCCCTCACCGGTCGTGTGGTGAACCTCTCACGCTCAGGCCTTTACTCAACCGACGACTCTATCTTTGACATTACCGCCTTCGGGACCCTCTCCCCTTCTCTCGCTAACCTCACCCACCTTCGTCTCCTCGACCTTAGCAACCTCAAGGAAATTTCAGGACCTATCCCATCAGGACTTGGAAAATTGAAAAATCTTACTTTCCTCTATTTAGATACAAATAAGCTCAGTGGGACAATACCTAGTTCTTTCAAGAACTTGAAAAACTTGAAAAGGATGTTCTTGAATGATAATATGTTATCCGGGCCAATTCCTTCCATGTTTCTTGAATCGGTTGTCAAGATCACGGACTTGGGTCTTTCCGGAAACAAGTTTTCTGGAAATATCCCAGGATTGGGAAATTTAGTTTCTCTAGCTAAATTAGACCTTCATAGTAACAACTTCACCGGACCGATCCCTGAGAGCATAGGGAACTTAAGGAGTTTGAAAGAACTTGATTTGTCGGAAAATCAATTATCCGGAACCATACCGGAGAGTATTGGAAAATTAACTAATTTATTGATAATGTATCTAAATCAGAATAAACTAACGGGTAAGATTCCGAGCTCAATATCTAGATTAGTGTCTCTACAGTTTTGTCGGTTGTCTGAAAATAAACTTACAGGTACTATACCAAGTTCGATTGGGCAATTACCAAAAATTAAGAATCTGGTATTTGAAAACAATAAGTTAAGTGGAAAGTTGCCTGCGACAATCGGGCTTTTGATCAATCTAACAAGTCTTTTTTTGTCGAATAATCAATTTTCGGGGAAGATCCCTCCAAGTTTTGGGAACTTAGAGAATCTACAGAGCCTGGATTTATCAAGAAATCGACTAAGCGGTGATACTCCACCTCAATTAGCTAAGCTGCAGAATTTACAAGACTTGGATCTCTCTTTTAATCCCCTAAATCTCGGGACAATACCGAGTTGGGTTTCAAAATTGGATCTTTTTCGCCTTTTACTAGCAAACACAGGGCTAAAAGGGCAGCTACCGAATTGGCTAGCCTCGTCTGATATATCCACACTTGATTTATCAAGCAATGGGCTAAAAGGTAAGTTGCCACATTGGATTGGGAACATGACTAATTTGTCATTTCTTAATTTATCGAATAACGGGTTCTACTCGACAATCCCTTCCGAATTCCTAAATACATCGCTTTTAATGGATCTCGACCTTCACTCAAATAAACTTTCAGGAAAAATAGATGTTATTTTCTCAAAAATTGTAGACGAGCCACGAGGCTACTACAATTCCATTGACCTTTCAGATAATTTGTTCATTGGTCCGATTGATAAAAACATTGGGGAGAGAAAGGCAATGTCCTCCATTGTTTCCCTCGTCCTGTCAAACAATCCATTGGGTGGAAAAATACCAAAATCGATTGGAAAATTAGGTGAATATTTTCAAGAGCTAAAACTTTCAAATAATGAGCTTTCAGGTGGGATACCAACCGAGCTCAGTAATGCCACATCATTGACCACCATTGTACTCTCGAAAAATAAGTTGAGTGGCTCTATACCGAAAAATGTGATTAATTTACCGAAGATTAAAGTGTTTGATGTTTCGACGAATAAACTGAGTGGTATGATTCCAGCTCATAAGGCCGATTTACCAAAATCTGGATTTGTTGGTAATGCTGGTCTATGTGGGTCCCCACTTCCTGCTTGTAAACAGTCCTAGATGAATTCATATTCATGTGAAGATCACAAAGACTATATGGAATTACATGTTTAAGGCAAAAATAAAGCAAGTAAAGATGAAGAAGAAGTTCTAGCTTCTTGCTCATCTTTTTTTCTTCTTCTTTTCTGACAAGTTTTTGTATTCTTTTGATTTTATAATATCCTTTGTTTCCTTGTTGGATGTAAGTGCTCATTTTGGATGGATTCATGTCTAGACCAAAATGTACCCATTTCTTTAATAAGTTTCTGTAGAGATACTTATTGTACCGTTGTTTTCAGAAGGGCACATACTCAATTTAATAATTTTTACATGATTTTGATAGCTCGATAGAATTTATTGTATAAAGTGTATCATATATGGTATTAACCTGTTTAAATTGTGACGACGTTACTGTGATGAGTCATTGCCACATCACTCTCTGTTAAACAGTTGACAAAAAGAATAGTAAATTAAGTGAATTTGAAAGTACTAAATTGGACTTTTTGAATAGAATATACTAAATTAAAAAAAATGTGTTATACTTTTAACTAGATGATTTACATTACAAATTCAGATATTGTACAGCAGTTACAAGATCAATTAACAAGTCAATGGTCACCACAAAACAATACTTTTTTTAAACAGCCAAGCTATAATAATGCTATCCACCATATGCTATTGAGAAAAGAGATCTTCAAAAGGAACCAAGCTATTCAATTCTGGCGTACCAAGCTATTCAATTCTGGCGTGTATTTTGAAATATGCCACCATTTTTTTATTTTAGAACTTGTTACACCTTGACCTTACATGTAATTTAGCTGGCACTATGACTGAAGCTCCTGATCACAGTCTCATTTTGTGACAAAAATATTTGATTATGTCAATTTAAGCGTGAAAAACATTTCTTCTGTTGTTCTAAAGTGAGTAGAGGATCATACTTTGGTAACAATGGCAACATGGTAAATGTAAGCTCTCCCTCTTATCATCCGTAGCGGTTAGATATTGTTCAATAATCCTTGCATCAACTTGAATTAATACGATGATCAACACAAATGCAGCGTGCTAGAGTTCAGGGTCGGTTCACCCTATTGATAAGCGCCGGATAAAAAAACTCAAAATATGAAGAAAGAAAGAAGCCCAAAAATAAAAAATGCATGCAAAATACTGTAAAATGCTTCCACCAAAATATGTTTTGTTAATTTGACGTGATATTCAAGACCCTGGCCTAGTTTGGTTAAGTCAAGGAAATTGAGAGTTGCGCCAATTCAAAACATAATTGTTGCAGCTGAAATTGTGTTTTCAGCTATCTACATGATGCATATAATGGCAGAACTATTACAGTTTGTTTTCCTTAATCATGAGCTGCTGAAAGCTAAAAATCGATAATAATAAAAAAAGATCAACAGACATGATAGAATATCGATTTTTTCGCATTATCGGGGTGCTGGAGTCCTTTTACCCAATTACTAGTTCCTCCCTAATCGCATGACTGATATAAATCCGGTGACTGGATTTTTCAGTATAGAATTCTCAACCATTGGATGTGAAATCGGTGATTGGATTGTTTTCAGGGCTATGCAATTTCGGCCATTTGGTGTCCAAGTCAAGGACCGACCTTGCTTAAGTGAGCAGATCTTTCTTATTTCCGGAACTTATCCACTTTTTCTTTCTTATAATATCGTTATCAATATATTCGCCAGTTCACCACATCTCTTGTGATATGTAAAGCAGTATTTTAAAAAGCGTGATTCAAAGCGTTATTATCCCGATATAGTGGTTAGTGTTATTTTTTTGAATACACTATTTCGCTATATTGTTGGTAAAGCGCTATTAGTGTGCTTTTTACGCTTATATCATCCCTTTTATGCTGTTTAGGTTAAAAAACGCGTTTTTCAGGACTTGTAATTTTTATTTTATTTTATTTTGTTTGTTAAAAAAAACTACGAAAACGGTGCCGATTTAAGATTAACAATTTTGTAAGAAACATAATTTCAAACAAATTCTACCACCGGTGCTATTGATTCTTAATCATTCATTTTGACGAATTATAACATTTGAAAATTTTAGGTCCACAAGACTTAAATTCGTTTGTGCTTTTGTTATTTATGAAATATTTCAATTTTCCTTTATATAGAAAATTGTAAAATCATGTTTTAAAAAAAATATATATTGAACATGTTTATTTTCTTAAATATGTCTATCGTATATATTTTTCTACCGTAAAAAGTTTACGTTTTACGCTTTAAATCTAAGCGATTAACATTGTTGAACATGGGTTCAATAATTAATTTTGATTATAACTTTGATTATGTCGTTAATGATTTTACGATTTCAATGATATAATGCTTGTCTTGTCCAAAAAGAGAAATTGTATATTTCAGGTCTTTAAAAAGAAAGAGCATTCGAAAACGAAGCCAACGGTTCAAGCGGAACTAAATTCGGAGCTAAAATGAAGAAGATACAAGCTTTCGAAGAAAACCGAGACCAGGAGAAAAACGACCGATCGACTGGACAAAAACGACCGATCGTTTTTGGTCCAAAATATTCCAGTGAGCAGGTCTAAATAACTACCGGTCGAAACTCAGAAACGACCGATCGTTTTCTGAAAACGACCGATCGACTGTAGAGAACGACCGATCGTTTTCTACAGATTTCGAAAACAGCTTTTCAGCTTATTCTGGAAAGCTGCTTAAAACCACTGAATAAAAGCCTCAACCACTGCCAACGGTCAAAAACGGAAAAACAGACTTTGTGACCATATAAACCTCCCAAATCTTTCTTCAAACAAACCAATCCATCATCCTAAAACCTCTCTTAATCAAAACCCAAATTATCACCATTTTGGTGAAAATATTCGAAAAAGAGGAAATTAAGAAGAAAGCGATTCAAGCTCGAACAACAACAAAGACTCACCAATTAGCTTATTAAGAAACAAATAGAATAGTGAGTGTAGTTACATTTTTGTAACAAAATTGTAACGAGTATTTTATAAACTCATTTTTATGAGCGAGTGATCGGGTAGAGGCTTTGTAAGCAAGTGGAGCTTAAAAGCTCTAGGTCTTTCATTTCGGGACACTCATAAAGTGAGGGGGGCTTAATCGGTCGATTAGCTCATTAGGATTGTAATATCCGGAAAAAAGAATTTTTAGTGAAATACTCGGTAGTACCGAGGAGAGGACGTATGCGCGTTTTGCCGAACCTCTATAAATCACGGTGTCATCTTCTTTCCTTAAACTTTTATTTTCCGGAATTATTTATTCTTGCTTGCTTGCGTTTGAATTTATTAACGATTATTAACGCTTAAGCCTAGAATTGCGTAAGTTGGGGTGTTAGTTGCACTTAAGTTTTAATTAGGCGAAAATCGCTATAAACCTTATTCACCCCCTCTAAGGTTTAGCCGCATCCGGGCCAACAAACATTTTTAGCGTATCTCTCGTAAAAATATTTTGATTAAATTAAGTTAGCGCTTTTTAAAAAGCTGATGTAAAATACCCTGATTATTGACTAACAAATCTGAGTCAATTTATTCTATTCACGTCACAAAATTCCATAGTTACACTTTAACTAAAACTAATCTCCTCCTAAATAAAGTATTCATGAACCCTACTAATCCTCCATAAATATGCTCATGGAGTTACTAGCATACCATCAAGACCACTCTCATTCTTCAACCCTTTTCATCAATGGGGATTCAAGCAAAACCTCTCTCACTCCTCCTCCTCATTACCCTCCTCTATCTATCCTCCCTAACCGACTCGTGCCACAAAGTAGACCGAGAAGCACTCCTCGGGGTCAAGCACCACATCAACGCAACAGACCACTTCAAAACATGGACACCAACAACAGATTGTTGCACCAAATGGGAAGGTATCTCCTGTGACTCCCTCACCGGTCGTGTGGTGAATCTCTCACGCTCAGGCCTCTACTCAACTGAAGACTCTATCAATGACATAACCGCCTTTGGCACTCTCTCCCCCTCTCTCTCTAACCTCACCCATCTCCGTCTTCTCGACCTTAGCAACCTCAAGGAAATTTCAGGACCCATACCATCGGGACTTGGAAAATTAAAAAATCTCACTTTCCTTTATTTAGATACAAATAAGCTCAGTGGGACAATACCCAGTTCTTTCAAGTACTTAAAAAACTTGAAAAGGATGTTCTTGAATGATAATCTATTATCCGGGCCTATTCCTTCCATGTTTCTTGAATCGGTTGTCAATATCACGGACTTGGGTCTTTCGGGAAACAAGTTTTCTGGAAATATCCCAGGATTGGGAAATCTAGTTTCGCTAGCTAAACTAGACCTTCATAGTAACAATTTCTCCGGCCCGATCCCTGCAAGCATAGGAAACTTAAGGAGTTTGAGAAATCTTGATTTATCGGGAAATCAATTATCAGGATCCATACCGGAAACTATCGGAAAATTAACTCAATTAGACCTCATGAATCTTAATCAGAACAAACTTACGGGTAAAATTCCGAGTTCCATATCTGGATTAGTTTCGGTCAGGTTTATTCTATTATCAGAAAATGAGCTTACTGGTACTATACCACCTTCTATAGGGTTATTATCGAAAACTACTGACCTAGAATTAGAAAAGAATAGGCTTAGTGGAAAACTGCCTGCGACAATTGGGCATATGATCAATCTGACTAATCTTTTTTTGTCGAACAATCAATTTTCGGGGAAGATCCCTCTGAGTTTTGGAAACTTAGAGAATTTACAGACCCTGTACTTATCGAATAATCGACTAGACGGTGAAACTCCACCTCAGCTAGCTAAGCTGCAGAATTTGCAAAGCTTAGATCTCTCTTGTAATCCCTTAAAGTTTGGGACAATACCAAATTGGATTTCAAAATTGAAGCTTTTTCGGCTTTTACTGGCGAATACAGGGCTCAAAGGGGAGCTACCGAATTGGCTAGCCTCGTCGGACATATCGACACTTGATTTATCTAGTAATGGCCTAAAAGGGAAATTGCCAAGTTGGATCGGGAACATGACCAATTTATCAAATTTAAATCTATCGAATAATGGGTTTTACTCATCCATCCCTTTGGAGTTTAAAAATATAGCACTTTTATTGGATCTTGATCTTCACTCGAACAGGCTTTCAGGAAAATTTGACCATATTTTCTCAAAAAGCGTGAACGAGCTACGAGGTTACTACAATTCCATTGACCTTTCTAATAATTCGTTCGTTGGTCCGATTGATAAAAACATTGGGGGGAAAAAGGCAATGTCCTCCATTGTCTCCCTTGTCCTGTCAAACAATCTATTGGGTGGAAATATACCAAAATCGATTGGAAAATTAGGGGAATATTTACAAGTGCTAAAGCTTTCGAATAATGGGCTTTCAGGTGGAATACCGACCGAGCTCGGTAATGCCACGTGGTCATTGGCCACCATTGTTCTCTCGAAAAATAAATTGAGTGGCCCTATACCAAAAAATGTGATTAATTTACCGAACATTAAAGTGTTTGATGTTTCGACAAATAAACTGAGTGGTATGATTCCAGCTCATAAGGCCAATTTACCAAAATCCGGCTTTGTTGGTAATGCAGGTCTATGCGGGTCTCCCCTTCCTGCTTGTAAGCGCGCATAGATATATCTATGCTTCATATCATGTGATATCATAAAAACTAAATGGAATGTTAGGATTCAAGACAAAAAGAAATCAATAAAAGAGAAGAAGAAAAGATCAAGACTGTCACTGTGATAACTTTTCTCCCTTATCTTAGAAGTATTTGTATTCTTTCACTTCTAATTTTTTGGTTGGTCTCAGGCTCTTAACCCTGTAATGTCATGCATAATAAAACAAGTTTTTGAGGTTAATTCATGTTCATTTTGTCTTAAACTCTAGGCGATTACTGCAGGTGCGATTTTTTGTTGTATTCTCCAATAAACATCTATAAATTAATAATATCGGAATCGTATAAATTTATTAATCGAAAGTGGTATTAATTAATCGATAAATTAATCATTATTATTTTAAAGAAGTTTTATTGATTGAACGAATAATGTTCACCGAGCGACTATAACAAATTATTTTCGACACTGTAAAATTCGTTCGGTCAATAAAGTTTATGAACTTAAAAAAATGATTGATGATCTCTGTTATCTCAATTAAACGGATGTCAATGAGTTATTGGATTAACCAAGTGAAAATGATGCATGTTTAGAGTCAAAGAAGTTAAAATAAATTACGTATATTATCATTGGTAAGATAATACCGCACATTTAGAACTAGTCACGCGAAAGTAAATATTTATCGCAGCTATAACTCTTTTTTAGTGTAGTTCGAAAAGACTATATCAAAACTTTTGGATACAATTAGAAAAATTATGGATGAAATTCAAGTAGATTTAAATTTTAAGAAAAAACAAACGATTATAGAATCATACTTCAATAAGTCGTCATAGTAATGTTTGTCATTTTAAATAATTACTAATTTATAATTTTGTCCGGACCAATATTTATATAACGGTTTTCAGAAAATTTATTATTTTATTATTTTATCAAAATTGCTGATTTTTTTTTCTGATACAAGTCGGGACGAAAAAAATTATTATTTTAAAAAGTTTATTAATTTAAGAATTATTAATTTAGAGAGATTCATTAATTAATACTAGAGTAGTAGTAGTAGTAGTAGTAAGTCCATTTCTTGGAACAAGTTTGATCAATTTCTAAAGTAGTATTTAAGTAGACTTTCACGTTACTTTCCCAAAATTAAAAGGAAACCGGAATGTGTAGAAATCCTTATTTTGACCCCTTCATTGAACCAATCCCCATAATTGCATAATTATAAATGAGTAAGCTTTGTATGCCCTGTCCTTGAATGGTGGCAAATATTTAGATCAAGATAATGTTTTTTTTACATCAAAAATAATGTTTATGAAATTCCTATCCGCTGTTCTAGATGCAGTTTTGCAGTAAGGTTCCAAGTGGGGTTGGAACTGCAGTTGGAACCAAGTGTATAAGGTTCCAAGTGAGGTTGAAACTGCAGTTGGAACCAAGTGTATTAATGGACAGAACTGTTTTAAAATTAAATGTACTTGAAAATAATTCACACGCACATTTAACAACGGAGTTCACCTAACTAGGCTACGTCTCCGGGGCACTTACCCAGATTATGATATTATAAAAAGCTTACAATATATGACTCAAGTCTTAATGAAAAACTTAGACTCCCTCTAGGTTTTTCTGCCTATCACTATATTGCTCCTACTCTATAACTATCAAATATAAATCAATGGCATCCCACCATTGTTTTCTTTTTGAAGCTCACGTGTATTCTCTCTAGAAAATAAGTTCTTTATAATTTAGAACACACACTTTTTACAAGCTAGGTTATCAACTATTTATACAAGTAAAACAATCTTCTTTCTTCAAGATCTTTTATGATTGCTTTTGACTTCTTTTGATTGGCTTCAATCTCTCCATATTGCACGTCTGCCTTTTGTAGGATTGACATCAATCTTCATAAGTTAATACCTGTTAAATAACTAGCTTGGAAATAGGAGTTAGTCTTTTCCTATAACTAGGAAACATATAAAGATAATATCTTTTAGAGATAATATCTTTCCATATATATATGAAACAGCTAACTCCATATTACATTCAATCTTTAAACAAATTATACTGAATATAGATAAGGAACAAAAGATTGAAACAAGTGATAAGGACAAGCATAAGAATAGAGATCATATTTAAAAGGAAACATAACCTTATAAACTTATCTCTTTATATCTTTTAGAAAACATCTTTCCTTAACACTTTGATATTCTCAATTTACGCATATTAAACCTTTAAGATCATATGAGAATATATCCTGCATACTGTAGAACAAATATTAATCAACAAAGAACAGTTATGCAGTTTTACAGAACTAGACAGAATTCTGCTGAACAGCAGGTTGCAACTGAGGTTGCAACTGGTACTTGAAACCACCAACGCTGTCTAAGCAGGTTGTAACTGTGGTTGTAACTGAGCTTACAACATTACTAGAAACCTATCAACATATGTTGTAACTGAGGTTGCAACATTGCTTGAAACCTAACAACACCTGTCTTAGTTCATAATAAACAGATAGGATTATTTAGTGAAAACCATTAGACAACAAATAGAATTTAGACCAGGAATCTGGTCCTAACAATCTCCCCCTTTGTCATTGGTTTTGACAAATCATCTAAGTTTATATAAACACTAATTCACCTGCAATAAGTTAGCAGTACAGTCTTTTACTGTATTTCATTTATCAGTGCTTTTGTAACACCTATTTAGCTCCCCCTGCAAGTTAGAATAGCAGGTATCATATAAGCACAGAATGTATCCATTCACAGAGTTTCAGAACAGATTTAATTTCAAACATAGTCATACTTCAAAAAAACAAATTGCAGAAATTGTGAGGCCAAACAATGCTGGCACAGAATAGTCTTAATACAGCAATTGTAACTGAAATTTAAAACAGCAACATAAAGTTTGAAATTGAAATTAAAGCTTGAAACTGTAGACATTAAAATGAACCATAAACTCATCTCCCCCTATTTGTCATAAGCCAAACAAACTAGTATGTCTGAAGACATGGTTTCAACTACGGTTGGAACTGCACTTAGAACTTCGCTGTGTGGGTTTCCAGAAAGCTTAGGGTTTCTTTGATAAGTAGAAAGAGAGAGAGAGTAAATCTGATAATTGTGATTGATTTGAAAAATAAAAGAGTTTAGTATAAATAGCAATAAAGTCCAAATCTTTTTACAATTAGAAAGAGATACATGCAAATCAATTATGAAACAATTTTAGCCAAAAAAATAGGAAGTGTCTTATCAACACAGTTTTTTTTTTTTTTAAAAAATAACCCTTAAAACACGAATAAAGCAGTTAACACAGATAAACATTCCTTTTTAAACAGATTTATCCAAATTTGAAAATACAAGAGTTGAAGCTTTTAAGGAAATTTGACTTGATTCAAGATAAAGAACACTTAAACAGATATCTAATTTTTAAGAGAACAAAAGAAACCTAGCAATTTACTCAAGAAAATATGTTTATCAAAGAATAACTCTAATAAAGATTAAATTTTAGGAGCTTAAATTGAGCAAATCCGTTTTTATTTCTACACAAAAACTAGTTTGATGACCTCAGCAAGGAAAGAGTATAAGTGATGTCAAAAAAAATAACAAGACTTTGTCTTGGCAGGTATAGAATAGACTGATGGTTTCAACTTATGTTGCAACTGAGCTTGCAACCAGTATTTTTAACACGAGGTTTCAACTGGAGTTGTAACTGAACTTCTAACCAACTATTGAGAGTGTGAGGTTTCAACTGATGTTGCAACTGAACTTGCAGCCAGCATAAAAAATGTGCACTTTGTGCTTGCAACTCTATTACCAGAGAGGTTTTTAAGGACAAGTTACCTCACATCTGTTTTTGAGACACCAAAAAGCGGCTTTTTCAAAACAAAAACATCATAGCTCAAAATAAGACTTTAACCTTAGAAATAAAAATTATTAAAGGTACTCAACACAGACATATTTAGCAAAAGTATTCAATTAGATTGATAATGACATACCCCTATGTCACTTCTTAATGATTCAAACTTGTTTGTATCAAGGGGCTTTGTGAAAATATCTGCTAATTGTCTTTCAGTTGAAACATGTTCTAAAATTAAGCTCTTTTCTTCAACTAGTTCTCTAATAAAATGATGCCTTAGATCAATGTGTTTAGTTCTGGAATGTTGAACTGGATTTTTAGCTAAATCTATAGCACTTTTGTTATCACAAAACAAAGTTAATATTTCTTGTTTGACATTATAATCAGTTAACATCTGTTTCATCCAAATAAGTTGAGTGCATCCACTTCCAGCTGCAACATATTCTGCCTCAGCAGTAGATAAAGATATGCAATTTTGCTTTTTACTGAACCAAGAAACAAGGTTGTTTCCAAAATAAAAACAACCACCAGAAGTACTCTTTCTATCATCTATGTTTCCTGCCCAATCTGCATCACAGTAGCCACTTAGAAAATGGTTTGTATCTTTAGAATACCATAGGCCTAGGTGAAGTGTTCCTTTTACATACCTTAGAATTCTTTTGACAGCTAGAAGATGAGGTTCTAAAGGATTTGCCTGATATCTGGCACAAACTCCTACACTTAGGCAAAGGTCTGGTCTACTAGCAGTTAAATACAGCAAACTTCCAATCATGGATCTATAAAGACTTGGACAGACATTTTTACCTTTATCATTTTTGGACAGTTTAAGGGTAGTACTCATAGGGGTTCTCTTCTCTTTACTCTCACTCAGACCAAACTTTTTAACAAGATTGTCTGCATACTTACTTTGGCACAGAAAAATGCCTTTCTCATTCTGTTTAACTTGCAATCCTAGAAAGTAAGTTAGTTCACCTCCACCACTCATTTCAAATTCATTCTTCATATCAGAAATGAATTCTTCTATCCTTTTATTAGAAGTAGAGCCAAAGACAATGTCATCAACATAGATTTGAGCAATTATTATGTCCTTTGTGGTTTTCTTAGTAAACAAAGTTTTATCAACTCCTCCTCTGTTAAAGCCTTTTTCAATCAAGTACTTGGTTAATCTATCATACCAAGCTCTAGGAGCTTGTTTTAGGCCATACAATGCCTTTTTCAACAAATAGACATGTTCAGGAAAGTTAGGATCCTCAAATCCCTTAGGTTGACAGACATAAACTTCTTCATTAATCACACCATTCAGAAAAGCACTCTTTATGTCAAGTTGAAACAGTTTAAAATCATACAGACATGCAAGAGACAGTAGCATTCTAATGGATTCAATTCTAGCTACTGGAGCAAAGGTTTCATCAAAATCAATTCCCTCAATTTGTGTATAACCCTGAGCTACCAACCTAGCTTTATTTCTGATAATAACTCCATCTTCATTACTTTTATTTCTAAAGATCCATTTAGTCCCTATAATATTTTTATTAGAAGGTCTGGGTACTAAAGTCCATACATCATTCCTTTCAAATTGGGACAGTTCATCTTGCATAGCTAAGATCCATTCACTATCTTCCAAAGCCTCTTTTATGTTCTTAGGTTCTAACTGAGAGAGGTAACAAGCAAAATGAACAACATTATTTCTCTTACCTCTGGTTTTCATACCTGAAGTGACTTCTCCTATGACATTGTCAAGAGAGTGGTTTTTCTGAGTCCTTACATAACGTGGCTTGCTTGTAGTTGGGATAGCAGATCCTCCTTCTTCTTCTTCTTCAAATTCTGCTGAATTCTGGGTTTCAACTGTGGTTCCAACCTCAGTTCCAACCTCAGTTGTAACTTCAGTTGCAACTGGACTTCCAACCACTATGGGAATTCCTGTTTGTTGAGTTTCTTCTTTCCCTTTTTCTGCAGTCTCAGGCTGTTCATCATCACCTATAATCTCATCAACAGTTTTTAGGTCATCAAATAACACATTATAAGATTCCATAACACAGTTTGTTCTTTGATTAAAGACTCTAAATGCTCTACTATTCTGAGCATAACCAAGAAAGATTCCTTTATCACTTTTAGAGTCAAATTTACCAAGATGCTCCCTATCCCTGAGAATGTAACAGACACATCCAAAGACTTGAAAATACTTAACATTGGGTTTTCTACCTTTCCATATTTCATAAGCTGTCATGGAAGTGCCTTTAGTAATGTAAACCCTATTAACTATATGACAGGCAGTATTAACAGCTTCAGCCCAAAATCTGTTGGCAAGTTTCTTAGAGTTAAGCATGACTCTAGCCATTTCCTGAATGGTTCTATTTTTCCTTTCAACTATGCCATTTTGCTGTGGAGTCTTAGGAGCAGAGAACTCATGACTAATACCTAAGGAGTTGCAGAATTCTCTAAACTTACTGTTCTCAAATTCTGTTCCATGATCACTTCTAACCCTAGCAATATTACCACTGGTTGAACCTTTTTCAAGTTGAAGTTTTAAGCACAAAGTTTTGAACAGTTCAAAAGTTTCAGTCTTATCTTTTAAGAACACTACCCAAGAGTATCTAGAAAAGTCATCAACAACTACCAGAATGTACTTCTTACCACCTATACTAGCAGTTTGCATAGGCCCCATCAGGTCAATATGAAGAAGTTCTAGGACTCTCTTAGTGTAGATTTGACTAGTACTTTTGTGAATACTTTTGGTTTGTTTGCCTATAGCACAATCACCACAGACACTCTGAGTTTTAGCACTAAGTTTAGGAATTCCTCTTATCAATTCCTTGTTAACAAGCTTATCTAAGGTTTTGTAATTCACATGCCCAAGCCTTTTATGCCAGATATCCACATTATTAGTAATGGCTTGATTACACCTACTTTGAGGCAATTCTTTTTCAGCTTTTTCAAACACATAGCAGTTGTTGGTTGATCTAACTCCAGTCATGATTAAATCATTGTTAAGATTAGTAATTAGACACCTTTCTTTGTCAAATTTAACAATCATTTTGTTATCACAGAGTTGACTGATACTAATAAGATTAGCTTTTAGACCATCAACAAGAAAAACATCCTCAATATCAGGCATTCCAGGTTTGTTCAAGGTACCTTTACCAACAATTTTACCTGTATCTCCACCTCCAAACACAACAGTGTTTCCTGTAAGAATGGTGACATTTTTAAGGAGACTTGCAGTACCTGTCATGTGCTTAGAGCAACCACTGTCAAAATACCAATCATTAGAAGTAACAGCATTCAAAGAGTTAATGACAGCTTTGTTGTTAGCAATTAAGATAGCTTTTTCTTTAACTTTCCAGACCCAGTTCAAATTTTTATTAATAGAAGCTAACCAGGTTTTCTGAGAAATATACCTTCTGTTTCTTTTCAAATAACACTGGATTTCAGAATGACCAGGTTTCTTGCAGAAATTACACAGCTTCAACCTAAAGTTACTTTTATCCTTAAAGCTATTCAGTTTATTCATGGTTGCAACTGAGGTTATAACTGAGCTTCCAACCTTCTTTACAAAAACCTGAGTTTTATTCCTGGTTGCAACTCTGGTTGCAACTGAGCTTCTAACCTTGTTTTCAAAATTATGAGTTTTAGCTTTAGCAACAGCTTCAATAAAGGTAGTTTTTCCTGTACTTTTACCACCATAGTACCCTAGACCACTGATATCTTTAGAGCCTCTAGAATATGACAACATATCATCTAATTTTTCTGAGGCAGAAACATTCATCAGTTTTATTATCTTTTTAGTTTCAGTAAGTTCAGCCAGTTGTAAGTTCATCTTCTCGGTAAGACTTTTAACCTCATCTTTTAGATTAACATTAAGTTTGCTTATGATCAAGGTTTGTTTACTCAGACATTTATACTTTTCATAAAGAACAAGATATTGCTGGGAAATGTCTTCATCAGAAGGTTCTTCCTCATCACTGCTGTAGGTTTTAAGAGTGGTTGTAACTTCAGTTGAAACATGTTCACAATCACTTTCATAAGTAGGTTCTTTTTCAGTGATTATTCCCATAAAGTTAACAAAATTAGACTCATCCTCTTCATCACTGTTGCTCTCAGAATCACTATCACTATGAGTGGATATATAGGCATTTTTGTTCCTTTTTAAAGTATTAGCACACTCAGCCTGAATATGACCAAACCCTCTACATTCTCTACACTGAATTTCTTTAGGCTTATGGTCTTTATTATCCTTTTCTTTAGAATTCCACTTTCCTGTAGAGTTATTATTGAACCTGGATTCTGTTTTAAGTTGGTTATCCCTTTTCTGAAAATTTTTAGAAGAACCAGTATCATCCTCTTTTCTCTTATAAAACTTTTTAAAAACCTTTTTAGCAAAGAAAGCCAGCTGTTCTTCATCACTCATTTTATCACAGACATTAGGTTCAGATTTCTTAGCCTGAAATGCTATTCCCTTTTCTGGTCTTTTATGTTTAAAGAATTTCAGCTCATGAGTGCTTAGATTTCCTATAAGTTCTTCAAGTTTAAGATTATCTAAGTCTGTAGATTCTTCAATAGCTGTAACTTTGATTTCAAACCTTTCTGGGAGTGACCTAAGAGTTTTCTTAACAAGTTTAGCATCACTGTATTTTTCACCTAAGGTTCCAGCTTGATGAGCAATGTGGCAGATTCTACCATTAAATTGTTCAATATTTTCATCTTCCTCCATTCTTAGGTTTTCAAATTGAGTAGTTAACTGTTGAAGTTTGAAAGCTTTTACTTTAGTAGTTCCTTCAAAAGTAACTTGCAAAATATCCCATGCCTCTTTAGCAGTTTCACAGTGAGAAATATACCTGAATACACTGAGAGTTACACCAGCAAAAATCAAGTTTATGGCTGTTGAGTTGGCACTTGATTTCCTGTCTTCATCAGCAGACCATCTGTCTTCAGGTATAAAAACCAGTTCTCCTTCACTATCAATGGCAGTTGGAGCCTCCCATCCATACATCACAGTTTTCCATGCATGTTCATTCTGCTGTTTGATGAAGGACCTCATTCTGATCTTCCATACTCCATAGTTTACTCCTCCTTCAAGCAATGGAGGTTTGTTGAAGGCGTTTCCTTCCCTCATTAAGTCCATTTTTACTAGAACACAGGATCAACACTAAGTAAAGTCTAGTGTAAAGCTCTGATACCAATTGAAATTCCTATCCGCTGTTCTAGATGCAGTTTTGCAGTAAGGTTCCAAGTGGGGTTGGAACTGCAGTTGGAACCAAGTGTATAAGGTTCCAAGTGAGGTTGGAACTGCAGTTGGAACCAAGTGTATTAATGGACAGAACTGTTTTAAAATTAAATGTACTTGAAAATAATTCACACGCACATTTAACAACGGAGTTCACCTAACTAGGCTACGTCTCCGGGGCACTTACCCAGATTATGATATTATAAAAAGCTTACAATATATGACTCAAGTCTTAATGAAAAACTTAGACTCCCTCTAGGTTTTTCTGCCTATCACTATATTGCTCCTACTCTATAACTATCAAATATAAATCAATGACATCCCACCATTGTTTTCTTTTTGAAGCTCACGTGTATTCTCTCTAGAAAATAAGTTCTTTATAATTTAGAACACACACTTTTTACAAGCTAGGTTATCAACTATTTATACAAGTAAAACAATCTTCTTTCTTCAAGATCTTTTATGATTGCTTTTGACTTCTTTTGATTGGCTTCAATCTCTCCATATTGCACGTCTGCCTTTTGTAGGATTGACATCAATCTTCATAAGTTAATACCTGTTAAATAACTAGCTTGGAAATAGGAGTTAGTCTTTTCCTATAACTAGGAAACATATAAAGATAATATCTTTTAGAGATAATATCTTTCCATATATATATGAAACACCTAACTCCATATTACATTCAATCTTTAAACAAATTATACTGAATATAGATAAGGAACAAAAGATTGAAACAAGTGATAAGGACAAGCATAAGAATAGAGATCATATTTAAAAGGAAACATAACCTTATAAACTTATCTCTTTATATCTTTTAGAAAACATCTTTTCTTAACACTTTGATATTCTCAATTTACGCATATTAAACCTTTAAGATCATATGAGAATATATCCTGCATACTGTAGAACAAATATTAATCAACAAAGAACAGTTATGCAGTTTTACAGAACTAGACAGAATTCTGCTGAACAGCAGGTTGCAACTGAGGTTGCAACTGGTACTTGAAACCACCAACGCTGTCTAAGCAGGTTGTAACTGTGGTTGTAACTGAGTTTACAACATTACTAGAAACCTATCAACATAGGTTGTAACTGAGATTGCAACATTGCTTGAAACCTAACAACACCTGTCTTAGTTCATAATAAACAGATAGGATTATTTAGTGAAAACCATTAGACAACAAATAGAATTTAGACCAGGAATCTGGTCCTAACAGTTTACTACAATTAATTTATACATACGGTGCCCTTTAGTCAAAGGTCTACCATTTCTTCAAATTCTCTGCTAGTAAGGCTCCAGGACACGAAGCTTTTCATGTGACGCCTTAATTATACATATCTAAACATATTAAAATTCACATTTTAATTTATATATATTCAGTCATTTCGTTGGTAATATAATTACTACGAACATGCATAAGATTTATTATATTCCTCAAGTGTTGAAATAAAATTTTGCATTTTAGGATCAATCCTGGCAAGTGGCAAGTATATAAAACCGTAACCAATCATAATCGTATTCGAACAGTTAAAAAGTATGCATTACTTTTATTGAGGTTAGAAGTCGGGCTTGATAATCATATTAACGGTTTTGAGAAGAGTATGTTGAATGCCAAACGTTCCCGTCATAAAAATAAAGGTATACGCCGTCACCCTAGCTAACAAGATGGATGGATCGACTGATCATACGGTAACAATTACCAAACGTAATCTAAATTTGTTGAAAAAAAGCATCCATGTTTAGTACTATGAAAGTAGGTATTATTGCCGATGTACACAAAAAAGGAGTAGCTATTCTTATGGGTATTACATGTCGATACTTAAAACAAACCCTAACATAATCGGAGCAAGTAAATATTTCAAATTATGACTGAAATACCAAGAAAGAAATACGAAACGGAGACAGAATCGTTCCTCGTCTTGTTGAGAGGGTTGCATCTTTGTTCGCTAGCTAGTATGCTTGTCACCACTCGTCTCTTTGCTTGAGTGAGCGAGTATACGCCTCGTATATTTTTATCCTTTAGATAATAATCAATGGATATACGGCAAATTAATCAAAATTTTCATGAAAGTTGTCGTATTCAGTTCGTGAAATGTTCTACTCATGATTATGCGGAAGAGCAAACATTAAACTATATACATAAAGATCTTGACTGAATCAATTGGCTCTTATATACACCAATAAGAGCTCGACCATTAGAGAAATCAGAAGTGCATATAAAAGTAGAATTTTGCATACCTATTAAGTATATTATATATATACTAAAACTATTTCCATATATTAAAGTGAATGTCACTCTTTATTGTAAACAACAAATGAGGAGCTGGTTTCGTTGATACATGTTGCATTGTTTTACACATGGGTGGTCCTAACCTCAGCCATATTAGGCATTTATCTTAGGTGTCGACGGATTGTCTGATGGTCGATAGGTTACATAAGAGAGCAATAATTCAGCTGATGTGCTTCAAATATATACTGGCGAAAAGTAAACTTAGCCATTACATTTGATTAAACAGAAATTTGTTTCTAAAATGACCAATTGTTTTCTTCTTCTATTGCTTCTCTAATAGCGCACTTGACATACTTGTATGATGTACGACAAACGGATAGCAAGCTCAAATTTCGATTACCGGGTGATATTCAAGGACCATTAATTGAAGTGTTTCTTGATAATTTTTGTTTTTCGCTTTAATACTTAGTATTTAATGATACGCTGGTTGCTACATTCATATTATATAATAGTTCTTAATTCAAGTAACAAAAAATTCGGATTTTTAATAATTGAGTCCGGAATTAAGTAGTATTAAACATTAACTTCTTCCAATAAAATAAAATAAAATGGTTTCTCTTCTTTGTAATAAAATGCATCAGGACCATTAGATTTTGAGAATCAAAACCGTCATAAAAATTAATGTGAAGTGTAAAGTTACTGAGTTATACAACTTTCTCATACTAAATTACTATTTCATCTCTTCATATTTAATTGTTCATTACGAAATTACATGTAATTTTGACCGTTCAAGAACTTGTATCAAAATTTTCATTTTGACAATTTTGATACAAGTTATAAATAAGTTAAAATTATACGTAGTTTCGTAATGAATAATTAAATGAGAACGAATGGAGTAATTAGTAATTTAATTTTATTTTGGAAAGGAAATAGATTAATTGAGGTAAAATAATTTAGAAACATAATTAAAAGTGATGTAAAGAAGAAGTGTGGCATAATTAAAATTAAATACCAATTTTCATTCAATGCTTTTTTACCCAACTCACCTATCTTCTTTAACACCCTTTTTTTCACAACCCTTATCTCATTATTTTCTCTTTACTTTCTCACTCTTAAATTCAGGTCATTTCTTGTTTATTTCTCACCAATTTTCCTACCCTTTTAATTAAATTTCTTTTTCTTTATTTTTGTTATGAAAAATGTTTTTTCTCACCAAAATTTCAAACAAAAAATCATAGCCGTTGATGTGAAAGATGAGATGGACCAATCCATTTATTTGTGATTTTGAAAAACAATTTTCACTTAATGTATAATTGTACACCTAATCCACTAATGATAAGATTTTTGGGTTATATATTTGGGTGGATACAGTAACACTCTTTTGTTATATATTTATGGGATTGTTTTTGACATTTTGTAACAGGGTAATGGAGAGAAATGCAAACCAAGTGAGGGTTTTTGATGATATGAAAAATGAAGAGTTTGTTGTGGATGACCTTTTTGATTTCTCTAATGGTGATTTTGAAGATGGGTTTTTGGGAAATTTGGAAAATGATGAGAGAGAGACTAAACCCTGCTCTGTTTCTATTGGAAATGGTGAAATTACAGAGGAGGCTTATTTTGGCTCTGTTTTAAGCACCAACCTTCGTTTTCCGGTTAGTATTATACTTCATTTTGTGGCTTTTATTTTAGTTATTTGTTCTTTATTGATTTTGCAAAGGTATAAATTGTAGTATAAGGCTACTAGCCGTGTTTTAAAAGCGAAAACTTGGCATTTCTGTAAGAGCTATGGTAAGAGTACAAACGTAAACTTGTAGGGGCGAAGTGAGACAGTACGAGTAATAAAAATACGAGGAGTGCCAAATGGTTGATTTTAACAAAATATAGTAAGAATGCATGTCAAAAACTTAAAATAAATATTACTGTACAGTTTTTTACTTAGCTTCCCTTACTTTTAGCAGGTTTTATTAGGGTTTTGTAAGCTTTTTATTGAGGTTTGAATCGAGATTTTTAACTAAAAAGTCAGCTTTTTACAACAAGAAGTATTAGCCAATAATAAGCAGCGGCAAAATTAGGAGAACTGTTTTTTTGTTGTAGTTATGGGGTTCTGAAATGCTAAAAAAATTAGTGCTAACCAAAAATAAGTGAATGACACATATATTCTGCTGCTGCTTCTGTAAACAATAGAGAAAAAAATACAAAGACACTATATCAATCCTATGCAATTACAAATAGTTAAATACCAAAAGCCCTAAACATATACATTTGATACAATTGCATATTTGTCTTGCCAGAAAAGCTTTACAATTTACTAAAAAACTTGATGGCAAAAGTAAAGAATAAATAATGGTTCTCATTATACTGATACTAACTCCATTTGTTTATTGTAAGAAATGCTTAAACTATCTACACTGATATTGATATTAAATCTAGAAGGGTACTATTTCATACACAATAAAATCACTTCTGTCATATTTTTTTCTTTCTCTATTTACTAATTTTCAAATGGACCATATTTCATTGATTATAATATTGATACTTTCTATATGTACCATTTTTGAAATGCAGCCATATTTTATTGATTAATATTATATGGTTATTGCTTATTAAACAAAAAAGAGATGGTTATTATTTGTCTAATCGGCCTCATATAATGCACATCTTTTATATTAAGAACATCAAGTACAGTGTGACCAAGACTAATTAGATTTAAATACAGGTTGATGACATGGCAGACGAATGGCTGTCGCACTTCGTAGAGGATTCTTTCTCTGGCTACTCAGTTCCTTTTGCACTAAAACCAACTGAAAAAATGAAAACAAAGGTCATTGAAAAGCCTTTTCTCAAAACCTCCGACCAAACCAAGGTAAAAATGCATGGGAAGACAATGAGCATCGACCCTTATGGTTGTGAGGCCCACCAAGCACATAGGTGCACTCATTGTGGGGTCGAGAAGACCCCTCAATGGCGTGCAGGCCCAATGGGCCCAAAATCATTGTGTAATGCGTGTGGGGTCCGGTACAAGTCGGGCCGATTGTTGCCCGAGTACAGGCCTGCTTGTAGCCCAACCTTCTCGAGTGAGGTTCACTCGAATAGTCACCGAAAGGTTCTTGAGATGCGACGGAAAAAGGAAGGTTTTTGAAGATATTTCTCTTGCTGGTGTAGGTAAAAAAGAAGACTAGTGCTTTTGGAAGGTTTAATGTAGATATCTTGGTAGGTGCATTCGGAATTTACTAACTATGTAGGGGAAATGACTAATTTAAGGAAGAAAAAGTTGTGTTTTAGTAGTGTTATTCTATCGTTCGGTTAAATTATATTTAGGATTTGTTTATTGAGGCGAAATGATGTTATGCATAATTACTAATTAGCCAAGGAAAAGTGCCGGTGCTTAGTCAAGAGAAGATGTGTTTGTTTAGGACGTAATTTACAACAAAAAAAAAAATCATATTTCGACAAAGTTTGCAGGTCCTTTCCTTATACCATAACTATAGGCGAGTCTTGAACCTTTTTTTTTTTTTTTTTGCGTTTATATAGTCTTATACATTCTTTGGTAGTCAACTACCAGGTACTTGTCTCATTACATCTTTAAACAAGTTTCTATAATTTTTATGCCTGTAAAATGAATTGTTCTCTCACATTGACTAAATGTCATTTTTTTTTTCTCTACCGTTCATTTTTTTTTATCGATCTGCAAATCCTGGTTCTTGTTCTAATAAAGTAATAAACTGAGCTTAAATCACTTTTCTTGGTCACATTGTTATTTTACCTCATAGAATCTGAAAAGTATTGATATTATGAATGATTGAATGTGCTTGTATATGGCAGAATATTGTTTGACGCAGTGTCTAAAACGTATCTATAGTTTTATGAATGTACTTGTATAGGTGTATGATCGAAAAGTTATTTTAATCTGGTTTTAATTAACCTATTTAACATCATTGTGCGAACAGAATTTAAACAAAGAAGAGTGAACAAGCATCCCCAAATGGAGGAGTCTATGTTTGTTCTATAAAAATACTTCTCACTTTGAGATTAAATAGTTAAATTTCTAGCAAGAACAGCTCAGCTAAGTTTTTAAAATGTGCTAAGAATCGAAGTCGGACTAGGAGGCACCGGTATTTTGACGGTCCCTTCTAGCATCAACATTACTTTTTTCATAGAAGGACGAAGCGAGGCCTCATCCTGTAAGCACCAAAGGCCCACTTTCACCATTCTCTCTAACTTCACCATGTTCACTTCTTCATGATCACCAACTAATTTCCTCATTTTTTTTTGCTTCAAAACAATCGTAAACCCATTTCTTCAATACAGCTTCTTCATCAAATAGGTTTGAATCAACACTCCTCCGACAGCATATGATTTCCAGCAGAACAACTCCAAAGCTGTAAACATTAGCTTGTACGGTAACTGGCAAGTTTCTATGCCATTCAGGGGAAACGTATCCCCTCGTACCTCTTATCCCTGTGTTGGGCTTTAAAAGCTTCACCAACCCAAAGTCGCAGATCTTTGCACGCATGCGCTTGTTCATAAGTATATTTTGAAGCTTTATGTCACAATGAATGATTTGTGTTTCACACTCTTCGTGCAAGTATAAAATTCCTCTGGCGATGTCGAGGGCAACTGCAATTCTTACATCCCAAACTGGTCGGTTATGATCAGGCCTAACAAGTAGATCTGCAAGCGATCCGTTATTCATGTACTCGTACACCAAAAGCCTATTCGGACCTTCGAGGCAATAGCCAATGAATCGGACTAGGTTCCGATGATGTGTCCTCCCAATTACTTTAATTTTAGTTTGTAATTCTCTTTCTCCATCGGTTATCCCCTCTCTCTGATTTCTTCACAGCTACAACCTGTTGGTTTTGTGATATGACCCCTTTGAAGACGGTTCCCAAAGCTCCTCTGCCTAACTCTTCCCTAAACTCATTTGTGATATGCTTCAATTCTGCAAATGTAAAAGATCTTAAAGAGACGTCTTCACCCATCTCGACATTTTCTTTCTTGGAAACCTTTTTGTATGCCCAGACGCGGCTTTTGTAGATAAAAATTCCGGAAGTTGCTAAAACAATAAAAGCAATAAAAACAAGAATGGAGCAAATGATTAAAATATAGTTTCTCGCTTTCTTCTCATGCATTTTCAGGGGCAGGAGGGTTTGAAACGGATTTGAAATTGGGTCAAATGATTTTATCAGAGTGCTAGACGAAGCCTTGAGAATATTTTTTCCGTACCTAAGCGGTAGCCTTTATTTACTGCAACTTCCATCGTATTTAAACAAGGCTACTCCGCAGTTACAATCCTCGAGACAAGAGTTTTCGCACTCCTCTATTGTTTTTGATGACAATACTAAATAGGAAACATCAACCCAATGTACTTGCCAACTCTATCATATGGTACTTGCCAACTCTATCATATGGTCTCGTTTTTGTTTTTGCACCGGTCGGCGATGAAATTCCTTTCACATCCGCTTCTGCGATTTATGGGATTGACATATTTGAATCGCGGAAGACACATACAGTCACTTGTTTTACCCCCCTAACGCAATAGGAATTGAGGCCGCATATGCCTATTGGAAAACACTTGCCTTGATCAGGAAGCTCTAAATTATAAAAAAAAAGGGTCATATGGGCCGGGTTGGGTTAAATTGGTAAAAGTGTAACTTTTATACATGGATCGAGATGAGTTTTGAAAGACCCGATCCAATTGCCATCCCTAGTTGTGACTTTTGTTTTGGGCTAATGCTAAACAATGTAAAGAGAGAATAGCAAGGTTCCAGTAGCCATGGAAGCGTGAATTTAATTATTATTTGAAATTTAATGCTAAGGTTGTTAAGTGTATATTTGTGTTGCTTACATACAATTTTAAGAAGAGTAGTAATTATAAGAGTTTGTTATGAAGAGTGAAGACCTTGATTCAGCAAGTCATGAGTTGATGAATAATTAATATCTACTTTAAGTCTCCCACCGAGTCTTTTTCTACAACCTGTTTCTTAAAAAAATTAAAATAAGAGGACTGGTAGAACTAAAAGAAACATTTCTTGAAGATGTAAACAGACACCAATCTTGAAACTTTCCTCAAAATATATGAATAAACACCAAATTAATCAACTTATTAATGTTGTACATTTTTTGTAGAATTGCTTAGTTCTAAATTGCCTTGAAAATAAGAGATAACGGTTGGAATACAACTGGTTTTCTTTGAGTGAATGCTCTTTAATTAGTGATTATTAATAAATATTTATTTTCTTCATTTATGTGTGTCTTAATTTGTAAAAGAAGTTGCAAATTTCATGTTTAAAAAGAATGGTTTTGGTCCATTTTTTTAAAAAAAAAGTTTTTCCATGAGAAATAAAAAATACATGACACAATCACACCACCAGCTGCTCGACCGTAACTTGATACCGCTTCCGTCAAGTCATATATGAAAGATGTTGTACCTTGGAAACTGTGCCATATTCAGTCAGAATCACAAATGTGGCAGGACAAATAATGTTTAAAGGAAAACGGTCTCGCAGTTGATACTCATCTATGGAATTTAGTCATTCTTTTTTGTATCATTTACATTTTTTTTTATTACGGTTTGTATTTGATATTAATATATTTGAGTAAAATTATTTTTCTGTTGTTTTATCATTTATTTTATATAGAAATTATTGTGTTTCGGAACAACGTAACCAACCATAACATCCTGAAAAAAAAAAAAAAAGGATCAGGTAGTGAAACAACTATTTAGAAGACTCGCATCAACAAAAAAACTTGCCTAAATTACAAAATAATACTACTATTTTTTTAAAAGGGAGTAAATTATACGGTTAAGAGAAAATTCTCAACCTATACATTAAACTTAAACCTATAACAAGTCTATAAACATGCGTCCATTGTACTTCTTGTAAGACGTCCAATATCCATATTCAAAACATATCTTGGTTCGTTCTTTGGATATTCTTTCTGGAAGGTGGTACCCAACAGAGGTAAAGTGCAATATATCTATATAACGTCTTCCCGGGTCTAACAACAGTCATTCCATAGTTACATTATTGAATCCGCTACTGACGCTGAGTGCGTGTGTGTAGGTTCCAGGGGCGAGGCTAAGTGGTGACCATCTGAGGCTACAACATCCCCGTATCTTCAATAATTGTGATTTTTTGAAATGTGTATCATGTATTTTTAGTTTTTACTAAAGTTTGTTAAATTCCCTGTATTTTTCTCGCTCCATGATTGGCGATCGTATTTCTGTACACCCCCTCTATTGTCATGTGTTACTTGCAAGCGTAACCCAAATCTTGACAATCCAACCATATATAAATTGAATCTTGAAGATTTAAAAAGGATTGATTGGTTATTTATTTTTCTGTTTATAATATACTCTTGAGTTGCTAATATATTAAAGTGGTACTTATTTTGTAAAATTTAGTACATGTAATCTTTTGAAAACATTTTTTCTTACAACTGGAAATAATTTGTGTGAGGTTTATCTATTGTATCATTCAGGTGAAAAATGATTTCCTGGATTGAGTAGTTAAAGTAAGCTAAAGTATACTTAATCGTGTTCACGTATGTTGGATGTATCTACTCATATCGTGGTTACGTAGTTTTAGTCAAGCAAAAGTAGTCGGATGAGTTGAAGAATACGTTTGCCATATAAATTAGCAACAAGTTAAATTCTTTTGTTTCTTTGAGTTTTTTTTTCTTTCTCCAATAGTTATTACGTATGTTTGTTCCATTAAAATTGTACCCCCTTTAAGTGAAAATCTTGGCTCCGCCTCTATGTACAAGACCGGCGATTTGCAAAATTGCAGATTTGTATGTATGTTTAATCGGAACATATACAAAAGAAGTGTAGTTTCACAATCTCTCCAAAATAACATTTGCTTTTAGCAAGCCTAAAGCATTAGTCGTGGTTCGGCCCTTAATTTTAGTGGTTGAATTGTACTCGAACAGTATTGCTTTTGTCCAGAAAATTAAAGTCTCCTTTTCGTGGTTAATTGTAATGAAAGAGTTTCTTAATAAGGGAGATGGGTATTACACCCTTACTTGGGTCTCTATCGTTAACCCCTTTTCCTTTAGTTGCAATTTTCCATAGAACAACCATATTAGCCGGGAAACTTAAGGGGTTCAAAGAGGCACGATCAAAGAGCGGGATTATAACGGATAATATATTTGATTACTTGCCGTGTAATGATGAAGAAAATGATGACGATGAGTGGCCCTCTTTAGAGACCGATTTTAGACCGTCTTAGTATTTGTTTTCGTAGCTTAACCTTATGTTCGGTGAATGTAATTGATTTGTTGTGATTAAAGTAGAATGAGTTTGCTCCATACGGAGTGTGTCGTTGTGTTTTGAACTCAATTGTATTGCGGTGAATGCCCCGTGAAATTTATAATTTTTCTATATTAATCTAAAGCTTAATTTCAAAAAAAAAAAAAACCATTGACTTGCTAACTCAAGTTCAAGATTCTCAAGAATTTCTAACCAAAATTCTCAGTTTTTGCTATATAGAATGTCAATCGACTAATATTATAACAACCAAGTTGCATCCCAAATTATATTTTAATTTTGTTCACTTCCATAGTTACTTCTAGGACAACCTTAGTTTCTCTCTTATTGTTTCTGCATTTTGTGATAAGCACGATAGGCGACACTCGACCCGAGTGACTCATCCGTCCGTTCTCCTACTCGACTATGTGGCTACGTGATTATTATTTGTTATTAATTTATATTGCATTGGTCTTTCGGTTTAGACGATGGTTGCCATATAGCAATTCCATTTACTTAGTTTGGATGAAGGATGATTATCTTTATTTCAGAAATGTTTGCCAAATAAACACCGAGTAAATAGGAGTTTGTTGTCAAGACCTTGACTCAGTAAGTCAATGGTTGTTCTATGACTCGGTTAGACTTGTATACAGCAGAATATTCTATGACACAATGTCTAAAATGTATCTATATGTTTATGAATGTACTTGTATAATAAAAATTATTTCAACATTGGTTTTAACTTTTAACCAAACTAAACATCATCGTGCGAACAGAAACTAAGCAAAGAGGAGTAAACAAGCATCCCAAAATGGAAGAAGTCTATGTTTATTCAATAAAAATACTTAAATTTCTAACAGAAACAGTCTCAGCTAAGTTCTTAAATTGTGTTAAGAAACGAAGTGGGACTAGGAGGCACGGGTATTTCCACGGTCCCTTCTAGCATCAACACTACTTTCTTCATAGAAGGACGAAGCGAGGCCTCGTCCTGAATGCACCAAAGGCCCACTTTCACCAGTCTCTCCAACTTCATTGCGTTCACTTCTTCGTGATCACCGACTAATTTCTTCAAATTTTTTGCTTCAAAACAATCGTAAACCCATTTCTCCAATACAGCTTCTTCCTCAGATAGGTTCGAATTAACGCTCCTCCGACAGCATATGATTTCCAACAGAACAACTCCAAAGCTGTAAACATCAGCTTTTACGGTAATCGGCAAGTTTCTATGCCATTCAGGGGCAACGTATCCTCTTGTACCTCTTATCCCTGTGTAAGTCTTTGTTTGGTTGGGTTTTAAAAGCTTCACCAACCCAAAGTCGCAAATCTTTGCACGCATGCGCTCGTTCATAAGTATATTTTGAGGCTTTATATCACAATGGATGATTTGTGTTTCACACTCTTCGTGCAAGTATAAAATTCCTCTGGCAATGTCAAGGGCAACTGAAATTCTTTCATCCCAAACTGGCCGGTTATGATCAGGCCTAACAAGTAGATCTGCAAGCGATCCGTTATTCATGTACTCGTACACCAAAAGCCTATTCGATTCTTCGAGGCAATAGCCAATGAGTCGGACTAGGTTCCGATGATGTGTCCTCCCAATTACTTTAATTTCGGTTTGTAATTCTCTCTCTCCATCGGTGAACCATCTCTCTAATTTCTTCACAGCTACAACCTGTTGGTTTTGTGATATGATCCCTTTGTAGACAGTTCCGTAAGCTCCTCTGCCTAACTCTTCGCTAAACTCATTTGTGATTTGTTTCAATTCTGCAAATGTAAAAGATCTTAAAGAGACGTCCTCACCCACCTCGACAATTTCTTTCTTGGAAACCTTTTTGTATGCCCAGTCGCGGCTTTTGAAGATAAAAATTCCTGATATTGCTAAAACAATAAAAGCAATAAAAACTAGAATGGAGCTGATAATTAAAATATAGTTTCTCGCTTTCTTCTCACGTACTCTTGTGGGCAGAAGGGTTTGAAACGGATTTGGAACTGGGTCAAATGATTTTATCAGAACACTATAGGAGGAATCCTGGAAAATATTTTTTCCGTACCGAAGCGGTAACCTTTGTTTACTGCAACTTCCATCTTTAAAGAAGGCTACTTCGCAGTTACAATCCTCGAGACAAGCGTTTTGGCATTCCTCTTTTGTTTTGGATGACAATACTGAATAGGAAACATCTTCCCAAGTGGTACTTGCCAACTCTATCATATTGTACTTTATGGTCTCGTTCTTGTTTTTGCATCCATCAGCAGTGAAATTCCTTTGACATCCTCTTGTCCTATTTATAGGGTTGACATAATCAAATCCCGAAAGGCACTTACAATCATTTGTTCCAGCCACCTCAACACAATAGGCATTGAGGCCGCAAAGGCCCTTTGGATCACACTTTTCTGTAGGAAGCTCTGATTTAATCAACCAACTCCCTTTTGTATGCAACGTATGTGAATACGTACGGAAAAAACCATCTTCATCAAGTCTCATCAAGAAAATAGCTTCCACTTTTGTCGGATTTCCTTGTGTTAAATTCTTAAAATTTAAAGTAGAATTGAACATATAGAGATTGCCATGGTTATCAAGGTTCAGTGAAGCATTATTGTATCCAACCGTATTCGAGGCATAATAAGCTGTGACAATCCTAACATCTCCCACTGGATATTGTACTAAGTTTCCATCTAACTGCATCCTCAGGCAAAAAATACCGGATGATTGATCATTTTTTGATGCTCTTGAAACCAACTCGTTCCCGGCTTTGAGACTCTGACCTGGCAAAATAGTGTCGGTTGGATAATCAAAAGACTGCCATATCACCTCATAACCGGGACCATAGAGCACAAAATTACCCGAGTTGAGCATAGAAGCCAAGTAAATGGGCTTAGGAGTTTCGACGATGGTCTTGTTATCGCCATATAGAATGAGTTTCCCTTCATTACTTAGTATCAAGGTGGAATTGCTATTCATAGGTGGTTCATCTCTATTGGCAGTCCAAACAACCGTCTTTTCAGAAATATTTGCCATATAAACACCGAGATTGTAGCCGTTTCCCTGAGGGTAGAAGCCAAAGGCGTAAAAGCCAGATGATGAAAGCCATGCAGATATATTTGTTGGTGTTAGAGAAGAACCTAAGGTTATGTTGTGACTCTTTTTTTGGGCTAATGCTAAACAAAGAAAAGAGAGGAGGAGGGGGAGTAACAAGGTCCTATTAGCCATGGAAGTGTGAGTTTAATTGCTTGAGATTATATGCTTAGGTTGCAAGTATAGTTGTGTTGCATTAAATTATAAGAAGAAGAGTAAATAGGTGATTGTTGTGAAGACCTTGACTCAGCAAGTCAATACATGGAGGTCCCATGAGTTGATCAATAATTAATAACTACTTCAATTCGGATCCATTTTTTCTACATTCAAAAATTCAAGTCAGTTTGTTTTGAATTTTTCAGTCAGCAAAATATATAAAAAAAATTAAATAATGTAATTTTGTATGTTACATTTTTATTTTAATGTTTTGTAATCAATATCGAACGATTAACACTAACGTGAATCTAGTCCATTATTATTTATGGTGAGTCACATACTAAAAATCAAGCACATATGGGTGAATTAGTCTTTAGTGACCTAGGTTTTGGCCTATTTTAGGATAAGTGACCTAAGTTTTTTTTATTTCGGTTTTGTGACCTAAGTTTAACTTTGTTAGCATTTAGTAACCTGCCATCCTATTTTTCGAAAAAAAAAAACATATTTCTTGCTAAAAGGACTAAAATACCCTCAGATTTTGGAGGAAAATTTCAGTTTAATGAGGGTATTTTAGTTTTTTTAGCAAGAAATGTGTTTTTTTTTTTGAAAAATAGGATGGCAGGTCACTAAATGCTAACAAAGTTAAACTTAGGTCACAAAACCGAAATAAAAAAAACTTAGGTCACTTATCCTGAAATAGGCCAAAACCCATGTCACTAAAGACTAATTTACTCAACACATATTAATAAACCCCAAAATAGCTATCCTAAAATTAATTCAAAATTAAAATTAAAAAATACTAAAAAGGTAACACATGTTAATGAACTCAAAAATATATACCCTAAAATTAATTTAAAATTAAAACTAAAAAATACTATTAGTTGACACAAGCTAAATAATAGTGCATTTTTGAATGAACACCGAACGATTAACACTATCGTGAATCTAATACACTATTATTTTGTTTGTGTCACGTAGTAAAAACCTAATACTTATTAATGAAACTAAAAATATACTAAATAGATTCAAAACGGATTTTGCTACTTTGAATTTTAGAAGCATCCAAAACCAATCCGTTTAATTCTCCCACCGTCTCTTTGATCAACTTGTTTCTCAAAGAAACGAGAGCACTGGTCCCATGAACTTTTCATATTCAAAACATAGAAATCAATGTTCTGGAAAGGTGGTACACAATGGGGAATCTTGAAACTTTCCATATTCAAAACATAGAAATCAATGTTTGGAAAGGTGATACACACCCGGAGTTGAACTAGATACATGCTAACATCACCCTCTATATTGCAGTTTTGCAGTTAGGTTCCAACTGATGTTGCAACCACAGTTGAAACCAAGTGTTTTAATGGACAGAACAATTTATTTAAATGTACTTGAAGTAAATCACACGTACATTTAACATCGGAGTTCACCCAACTGAGCTACGTCTCTGGGGCACTTACCCAGATTATGATATTATAAAAAGCTTACAATATAGGATTCAAGTATTAATGAAAAACTCTTAGACTCACTCTAAGTTTTTCTGCCTATCTCTATATTGCTCCTACTCTATAACTATCACTTAAAAATCAACGGCATCGCACCATTGTTTTTCTTTTAAAGCTCACTGTGTATTCTCTCAAGAATGAGTTCTTTATAATTTAGAACACACAACTTTTTACAAGCTAAGTTATCAACTATATAAACAAGTAAAAACAATCTTCTTGCTTCAAGATCTTTTGTGATTGCTTTGACTCTTTTGATTGGCTTCAATCTTTCCATGTATCACAGAACTCTTCAGCGTAAGATTGACATCCATCTTGATAAGACAGTACATGTTGATAACTAGCTTGGAAATAGAAGTTAGTCTTTTCCTACAATAAGGAAACATATAAGACAATATCTTTTATAGATAATATCTTTTAAATATACGTATAAAACATTAACTCCATATTTCATTCAATTTTAAACATATCATACTGATTTTGATAAGGAACAAATATTGAAATAAGTGATAAAGATTTTCATAAGAATAGAGATATAGATTTATCCATCTAAAGGAAACACATCTTTATAAACTAATCTCCTTATACATTTTAGGAAACATCTTTCCTTACCACTTTAATATTCTCACTATAAACGAATTACACCTTTAAGAGCATACGAGAATATATCCTGCATACTTTAAAACAAATAATTATCATTAAAGAATAGTAATGCAGAATTACAGAACTAGACAGAATCCTGCAGAACAGCAGGTTGGAACTGTGGTTGCAACTGAGGTTTCAACATTACTTGAAACCACCAACGCTGTCTTAGCAGGTTGTAACTGATGTTGCAACATTACTTGAAACCTAACAACACTGTCTTATGTATGTTGTAACTGAGGTTGCAACATTGCTTGAAACCTAACAACACTGTCTTAATTCTTAACAAACAGATAGGATTATTTAGTGCAAACCAATAGACAACAAATAGTATTTAGACCAGAAATATGGTCCTAACAATCTCCCCCTTTGTCATTGGTTTTGACAAATCATCTAAGTTTATAAAAACATCAATCCACCTGCAAATACAATTCAACACAGTCTTTTACTGTGTATCTTTCAATGCTTTTGTGACAACTATTTAAGCTCCCCCTGCAATTTAGAATAGCAAGCATCATATAAGCACAAAATATATCCATTCACAGAGTTTCAGAACAGATTCAATTTTAAAGACAGTCACACTTCAAAAAGAAATTTCAAAAAGAAATTGCAGAAATTTTAAGGCCAAAAATGCTGGCATAGCATAGTCTTAACACAACAATTGTAATTGAAACAGAAACTTAAAAACATGAGCATGAATCCAAACATGAATTCTTAGTACAGAAATTGAAATTGTAACTCAAAACATAAAATAAACTTCTTCTTCATCTCCCCCTATTTGTCATAATCCAGACAAACTAGTCACGAGTTATGTCTGAATAATGTGACTTTTCCCTTAGAGGTTCATCTCTGACAATATCCTCCTGATTTTCTTCACTGCTTATGGAGAAACCATCATCACTGTGACTTGCATCACTGTCACCATCATCCTCACTTTCTGTGAGATTCACCAGTAGCTTCTTGATCTGATAATCATCTGCATCTAGTTCAACTCTTCTTTCTTGATTGTAAGCCATCTTTTGTTGCAGATACCACCTCACACCTTTCTTCTTTGAAGGAGCACTAGATGTCTCCTTTTCTTTTCCCTTTTCTCCAGAGATGTCATTGACATGACCCTCCTTTAGTAGTTTTGAAGAAATATACAGGGCTGGAGGACATCTTTCAGATGGTTCAGAGGAGATTCTAATAGGATGTGTAGCAGATATTTGACAGGTTTGAGGCAGAATTATCCCAGTGATTAGGCAAGGAAAAGGTAGCAGAATGGAGGGTGAATTAGTATCACTGAAATCTCTTATGAGATTGAAAACATGATTACCAAAGTTAATTGGCAATGAAGACATGATCTTATAGAGAAAAATGGCCATTTCTTTGTTCACTTTAGATGGTTGTTTAGTAGGAGTCCAATTAAACCTAGCAATTTTGTGTAGCACAGCAGCACACAATGTGAGAGAGGATGTCTTGATGGAAGTGTCATCAAATCTGTTATTCTTTCCAGTAAGAACAAGAGCAATGACTTCCATGTCATAATCAACATTATTCACAGAAGGATTAGGAGAACTCAGAAATTCATTGATTAACTTAGGGGTAAAATCTAAAGTCAGACCCCTCAAAAATACTCTTCCATATGCAGGGTTACCCTCATCAAAGACATTACTACTGATATTAGCATAAAACTCCTTAACAACAGCAGGGTAATAAGAATCAGCATAGCAAATAGTTCTATCTAAGCCAACATCAGACAGCAATTTCTCAACATGCACCTGTATGTGCTGATAACTAACCAAATTTAGTCACCTTTCACAGTGAATTACCCTATTAGCAAAAGATCTGAAACTGCTAAACATTTTCCTATTCCAGAAACGAGAATCAACCTTATTGAATATGGGTTTATAAGAAAAACCAACAGATACAGGATCATCCTCTAGATTTCTCCTAGCACGTTTTTTAGTCCTATGTTTCTTAGAAGAGGAAGACTCACTTACCTTGGCCTTAGAGCCTGGACTGGTTGTAGATTTAGTCAAGAAATCCCTAAGAGTACAGTCATCATCAATGTTGAGATTAGGGTTATTAGGAGAGTTGGAAGACATGGTTTCAACTAGGGTTGCAACTGGACTTGGAACTACGCAGTGGGTTTTCAGAGAACTTAGGGTTTTGTTTAATAGAAAGAGAGAGAGAGTAATTATGAGATTGTTACTGATTTGGGATATTTAAAAGGGGTTTGTATAAATAGCAATAAAGTCCAAATCTTTTTATAATTAGAAAAAGATACACTCAAATCAATTTTGAAACAGATTTTGCTAGAATTATGGAAATTTCTTACCAACAGAAATTTAAAAACTTAAACACAATGAAATCACGAAGGAAACTGTTTTCAAAAAGATAAATCCAGCAATTAATATAGATAAACATTCCTTGTAAACAGATTTACCCAAAATTTTGAATTCTAAGTAGTTGAAGATATTAAAGAAATTTTGACTTGATTCAAGAGAAGATAGCAATAAAGCAAGATATTTAAACTATTAAAAACAGGAATCTAGCAACTTACTCAAGAAGATATGTTTATCATAGAATAACTTTAATAGAAATTAGATTTTAAGAGCTTAAATTGAGCAAATTCGTTTTCATCTCTACACAAAAACTAGTTTGATGATCTCAGTAAGGAAAGAGTATAAGTGATGTCAAAAATAACAAGACTTTGTCTTGGCTTTTTCATTTTAGTAGTTCACTATTATGTGAATCATAGATGGTACAACAACCTTTGGTCAATCACTGAATTTTTCAGTATTATGAGTATGAGGTTTCAACTGGTGTTGCAACTGAGCTTGCAACCAGTATTACGAGCATGTGGTTTCAACTGGGGTTGCAACTGAACTTGCAACCACTATGTAAAATGTGCACTTTGTGCTTGCAACTCTATTACCAGAGAGGTTTTAAGACAAGTTACCTCACATCTGTTTTTGAGACACCAAAAAGCGGCTTTTTCAAGATAAAAACTTCAAAGATCAATCAAGACTTACCTCTAGAATAAAAAGTATTAAAGGAACTCAAAACAGACATACATAGCAAGAGTATTCAATTAGATCCATAGTGACATACCCCTATATCACTTCTTAAAGATTCAAATTTATTAGTATCAATGGGCTTTGTGAAAATATCAGCTAATTGTCTTTCAGTTGAAACATGTTCTAAAATTAAGCTTTTTCCTTCAACTAGTTCTCTGATAAAATGATGTCTTAGATCAATATGTTTAGTTCTGGAATGTTGAACTGGATTCTTTGCTAAATCTATAGCACTTTTGTTATCACAAAACAAAGTTAATATTTCTTGCTTAACATTATAGTCATTTAACATCTGTTTCATCCAAATAAGTTGAGTGCATCCACTTCTAGCTGCAATATATTCTGCCTCAGCAGTAGATAAAGAAATGCAGTTTTGCTTTTTACTAAACCATGAAACAAGGTTGTTCCCAAAATAAAAACAACCACCAAAAGTACTATTTCTATCATCTATATTTCCTGCCCAATCTGCATCACAGTAGCCAACAAGAAAATGGTTTGTGTCTTTAGAATACCATAAACCTAGGTGAATTGTGCCTTTTACATACCTTAAAATCCTTTTGACAGCTAGAAGGTGAGGTTCTAAAGGGTTTGCCTGATACCTGGCACATACTCCTACACTTAAGCAAAGATCTGGTCTAATAGCAGTTAAATAAAGCAGACTTCCAATCATGGATCTATAAAGACTAGGACAGACACTTTTACCTTTATCATTTTTGGACAATTTAAGGGTGGTACTCATAGGGGTTCTCTTCTCTTTACTCTCACTCAGACCAAACTTCTTAACAAGATTATCTGCATACTTACTCTGACATAGAAAAATGCCTTTTTCATTCTGTTTAACTTGCAATCCTAGAAAGTAAGTTAATTCACCTCCACCACTCATTTCAAATTCATTCTTCATATCAGAAATGAATTCATCTATCCTATTATTAGAAGTGGAGCCAAACACAATGTCATCAACATAGATTTGAGCAATGATTATATCCTTTGTAGTTTTCTTAGTAAACAGAATTTTATCAACTCCCCCTCTGTTAAAACCTTTTTCAATCAAGAACTTGGTTAATCTATCATACCAAGCTCTAGGAGCTTGCTTTAGACCATACAAGGCCTTTTTCAGCAAATAAACATATTCAGGAAATTTAGAATCTTCAAATCCCTTAGGTTGACAAACATAAACTTCTTCATTAATCACACCATTCAGAAAAGCACTCTTAATGTCAAGTTGAAACAATTTAAAATCATACAGACATGCAAGAGAGAGTAGCATTCTAATAGATTCAATTCTAGCTACAGGAGCAAAGGTTTCATCAAAATCAATTCCCTCAATTTGTGTATGACCCTGAGCTACCAACCTGGCTTTATTCCTGATAATCACTTCATCTTCATTACTTTTATTTCTAAAGATCCATTTAGTCCCTATAAAATTTTTATTAGAAGGTCTGGGTACTAAAGTCCATACATCATTTCTCTCAAATTGAGACAGTTCATCTTGCATAACTAAAATCCATTCACTATCTTCTAAAGCTTCTTTTATATTCTTAGGTTCTAACTGAGAAATATAACAAGCAAAGTGAACAACATTATTTCTTTTACCTCCGGTTTTCATACCTGAAACAACTTCTCCTATGACATTGTCAAGAGAATGATTTTTCTGAGTCCTTACATAGTGAGGCTTGCTAGTTGATTGAATATGAGAACTTTCTTCTTCTTCTTCAGACTCAGCAGTATTATGCGTTTCAACCTCGGTTTCAACCTCAGTTGCAACTGGACTTCCAACCACTGTTAGACTGCTTGTTTGCTGACTTTCTCCAGTTTCTTTTCCTGTCATTTCTGACTCTTCATCATCACCTGTAGTCTCATCCATATCTTTTAAGTCATCAAATAACACATTATAAGATTCCATAACACAGTTTGTTCTTTGATTAAAGACTCTAAAGGCTCTACTATTCTGAGCATAACCAAGAAAGATCCTTTTATCACTCTTAGAGTCAAATTTACCAAGATGTTCTTTATCTCTAAGAATGTAACAAACACACCCAAAAACTTGAAAATACTTAACATTGGGTTTTCTACCTTTCCATATTTCATAAGCTGTCATGGTAGTGCCTTTAGTAATGTATACTCTATTAACTATATGACAAGCAGTGTTAACAGCTTCAGCCCAAAATCTGTTGGCAAGTTTTTTAGAATTAAGCATGACTCTAGCCATTTCCTGAATAGTTCTATTCTTTCTTTCAACTATGCCATTTTGCTGTGGAGTCTTTGGTGCAGAGAACTCATGACTAATACCTAAGGAGTTGCAAAACTCTCTAAACTTGTTGTTTTCAAATTCTGTTCCATGATCACTTCTGATCCTAGCAATATTACCACTGGTGAAACCTTTTTCAAGTTGCAGTTTTAAGCACAGAGTTTTAAAGAGATCAAAAGTTTCAGACTTATCTTTTAAAAATACTACCCAAGAGTATCTAGAGAAATCATCTACAACTACCAAAATGTACTTCTTGCCACCTATACTGGCAGTTTGCATAGGACCCATTAAGTCAATATGAAGAAGTTCTAGGACTCTCTTAGTGTAGATTTGACTTGTACTTTTGTGAATACTCTTTGTTTGTTTGTCAACTGCACAATCACCACAGACACTTTGAGTTTTAGCACTAAGTTTAGGAATACCTCTTATCAATTCTTTTTTAACAAGCTTATCTAAGGTTTTGTAATTCACATGACCAAGCCTTTTATGCCAAATATCAACATTATTAGTAATAGCTTGATTACACCTATTTTGAGGCAATTCTTTTTCAGCTTTTTCAAAAACATTGCAGCTGTTTGTTGATCTAACTCCAGTCATGACCAAATCATTGTTAAGATCAGTAATTAGACACCTATCTTTGTTAAACTTAACAATCATCTTGTTGTCACATAGTTGACTAATACTAATAAGATTAGCTTTTAGACCATCTACAAGAAAAACATCATCAATATCAGGCATTCCAGGTTTGTTTAAGGTACCTTTACCAACAATTTTACCTGTATCTTCACCTCCAAACACAACAGTGTTTCCTGTAAGACTAATGACATTTTTTAGGAAACTTGCAGAACCTGTCATGTGCTTAGAGCAACCACTGTCAAAATACCAATCATTAGAAGTAACAGCATTTAAAGAAGTAATAACATCTTTGTTATTAGCAATTAAGGTAGATTTTTTCTTAACTTTCCAGACCCAGTTCAATTTTTTATTGACAGAATCCAACCAGTTTTTCTGAGAAATATACTTTCTGTTCCTCTTTAAATAACACTAGATTTCTAAGTGACCAGATCTTTTACAGAAGTTACACAGTTTAGTTCTAAAAGTAGATTTAACCTCAAAGTTATTCAGTTTTTTCTTTCTTGCAACTGTGGTTGCATCTCTGGTTGCAATTTTACTTCTAACATCTCTGGTTGCAACTGTACTTCTAACCTTATTGTCAATAACATGAGTTTCACCTTTAACAAGAGCTTTAACAAAGGTGGTTTTTCCAGTGTTTTCATAGCCATAATAACCTAAGCCACTGTTATCTTTAGAGGCTCTAGAATAGGACAGCATGTCATCTAATTTTTCTGAGGCAGAAACATTCAGCAGTTTTATTTTCTTTTTAGTTTCAGTAAGTTCAACAAGCTGTTTGTTAAGTTGCTCAGTGAGACTTTTAACCTCATCCTTTAGATTAACATTAAGTTTGTTCAAGATCAAGGATTGCTTACTCAGGCATTGATACTTTTCATAAAGGACAAGATATTGCTGAGTAATGTTTTCATCAGAAGGTTCTTCCTCATCACTGCTATAGGTTTTAAGAGCAGTTGTAACTATGGTTGAATCAGACTCACGGTCACTTTCATAAGTAGGTTCTTTTTCAGTGGTTATTCCCATAAAATTAACAAAGTTAGAATCATTCTCTTCATCATTGTTGCTTTCAGAATCACTATCACTGTGAGTGGTTATATAAGCATTTTTGTTCCTTTTTAAAGTATTTGCACACTCAGATTGAATGTGACCAAAACCTCTACATTCTCTGCATTGAATTTCTCTAGGCTTGTAATCTTTGTTATCCTTCTCTTTAGGATTCCACTTCCCTGTAGAATTATTGTTAAACCTAGATTCTGACTTAAATTGATTATCCCTTTTCTGAAAGTTTTTGGATGTTCCAGTATCATCCTGTTTTTTCTTATAAAACTTTTTGTAAACCTTTTTAGCAAAGAAGGCTAGCTGTTCTTCATCACTCACTTTCTCACAGACCTTAGATTCAGATTTTTTTAGCTTGAAAGTCTATTCCTTTTTCTGGTCTCTTCTGTTTGAAGAATTTAAGTTCATGAGTACTCAGATTTCCTATAAGTTCTTCAAGTTTAAGATTATCTAAGTCTGTTGATTCTTCAATAGCAGTAACCTTAATCTCAAATCTTTCTGGAAGTGACCTTAGAGTTTTCTTAACAAGTTTGGCATCACTGTATTTTTCACCTAAGGTTCCAACTTGATGGGCAATATGACAAATTCTACCATTAAACTGTTCAATGGTTTCATCTTCCTCCATTCTTAAGTTTTCAAATTGAGTGGTTAACTGTTGGAGTTTAAAAGCTTTAACTTTAACAGTTCCTTCAAAGGTTATTTGTAAAATGTCTCATGCCTCTTTGGCAGTTTCACAATGAGAGATATACCTGAACACACTGAGAGTTACACCAGCAAAGATTAAGTTTATTGCTGTGGAGTTTGCACTTGATTTTCTGTCTTCATCAGCAGACCATCTGTCTTCAAGTACATAAACCAGTTCACCTTCACCATCAATGGCAGTTGGAAGCTCCCAACCATACAACACTGTTTTCCATGCTTGTTCATTTTGTTGTTTGATGAAAGATCTCATTCTTATTTTCCACACTCCATAGTTAACTCCTCCTTCAAGCAATGGTGGTTTGTTGAATGCGTTTCCTTCCCTCATTAAGTCCATTTTTACTAGAACACATGATCCACACTAAGTAAGGTCTAGTGTGAAGCTTTGATACCAATTGAAATTCCTATCCGCTGTTCTAGTTGCAGTTTTGCAGTTAGGTTCCAAGTGATCTTGCAACCACAGTTGGAACCAAGTGTATTAATGGACAGAACAGTTTATTTAAATGTACTTGAAGTAAATCACACGTACATTTAACAACGAAGTTCACCCAACTGAGCTACGTCTCCGGGGCACTTACCCAGATTATGATATTATAAAAAGCTTACAATATAGGATTCAAGTCTTAATGAAAAACTCTTAGACTCCCTCTAGATTTTTCTGCCTATCTCTATATTGCTCCTACTCTATAACTATCACTTAAAAATCAACGGCATCCCACCATTGTTTTTCTTTTAAAGCTCACTGTGTATTCTCTCAAGAATGAGTTCTTTATAATTTAGAACACACACCTTTTTACAAGCTAATTTATCAACTATATAAACAAGTAAAAACAATCTTCTTGCTTCAAGATCTTTTGTGATTGCTTTGACTCTTTTGATTGGCTTCAATCTTTCCATGTATCACAGAACTCTTCAGCGTAAGATTGACATCCATCTTGATAAGACAGTACATGTTGATAACTAGCTTGGAAATAGAAGTTAGTCTTTTCCTACGATAAGGAAACATATAAGACAATATCTTTTAGAGATAATATCTTTTAAATATACGTATAAAACATTAACTCCATATTTCATTCAATCTTAAACATATCATACTGATTTTGATAAGGAACAAATATTGAAATAAGTGATAAAGATTTGCATAAGAATAGAGATATAGATTTATCCATCTAAAGGAAACACATCTTTATAAACTAATCTCCTTATACCTTTTAGGAAACATCTTTCCTTACCACTTTAATATTCTCACTATAAACGAATTACACCTTTAAGAGCATATGAGAATATATCCTACATACTTTAAAACAAATAATTATCATTAAAGAATAGTGTTAGGACCAGATTTCTGGTCTAAATATTATTTGTTGTCTATTGGTTTTCACTAAATAATCCTATCTGTTTATTATGAACTAAGACGGTGTTGTTAGGTTTTAAGCAATGTTGCAACCTCAGTTACAACCTGTGTTGTTAGGTTTCAAGTAATGTTGCAACCTCAGTTACAACCTATGTTGACAGGTTTCAAGTAATGTTGCAACCTCAGTTGCAACCTCTAGTTTCAACCTGCTGGTTAACAGAATTCTGTCTTGTTCTATAAATCTGCATAACTATTCTTTAATGCTAATTATTTGTTTAGAAGTATGCAGGATATATTCTCATATGATCCTAAAGGTTAAGTATACGTTTATTGAGAATATCAAAGTAGTAAGGAAAGATTTCCTAAAAGATATAAAGAGATTAGTTGTGTTTCCTTTACATAGGAAAATACTATATCTAAGTTATTTTGCAAATCCTTATTACTTGTTTCAATCTTCGTTCCTTATCAAATTCAGCATGATTCGTTTTAAGATTGAAAGAAATATGGAGTTAATATTTCATATGTAGTTTCAAAGATATTATCTCTAAAAGATATTGTCTTATATGTTTCCTTGTTGAAGGAAAAGACTAACTCCTATTTCCAAGCTAATTGTCAACAGGTTCTATCTTTAGAAGATTGAGGTCAATCTCACGTTGGAAAGTCTTATGATATATGGAGAGATTGGAGCCAATCAAAAAGAGTCAAAAGCAATCATCAAGACCTTGAAGAAAGAAGATTGTTTTTACTTACATAAATAGTTGATATGTTAGCTTGTAAAAAGTGTGTGTTCTACATTATAAAGAACTCATTCTTGAGAGAATACACGTGAGCTTTTAAAAGAAAATAATGGTGGGATGTCATTGATTTATAAGTGATAGTTATAGAGTAGGAGCAATATAGAGATAGGCAGAAAAACCTAGAGTGAGTCTAAGAGTTTTTCATTAAGACTTGAATCCTATATTGTAAGCTTTTTATAATATCATAATCTGGGTAAGTGCCCCGGAGACGTAGCCTAGTTAGGTGAACTCCGTTGTTAAATGTGCGTGTGAATTATTTCAAGTACATTTAACTTTTCACAGTTCTGTCCATTAATACACTTGGTTCCAACTGTGGTTGCAACCTCACTTGGAACCTTACTGCAAAACTGCAACTAGAACAGCGGATAGGAATTTCAAATAGTAATGCAGAATTACAGAACTAGACAGAATCCTGCAGAACAGCAGGTTGGAACTGTGGTTGCAACTGAGGTTGCAACATTACTTGAAACCACCAACGCTGTCTTAGCAGGTTGTAACTGAGGTTGCAACATTGCTTGAAACCTAACAACACTGTCTTATTTAGGTTGTAACTGAGGTTGCAACATTGCTTGAAAACTAACAACACTGTCTTAATTCTTAACAAACAGATAGGATTATTTAGTGCAAACTAATAGACAACAAATAGTATTTAGAACAGAAATTTGGTCCTAACAAAAATGTATTTATATAACATTTGCTTGGCTCGGCCCCTAATTTACGTTGTTGAAATAAATGTATCGGAAGGTTTATTACTCGTGTCTTTTAAGGTGTTGATAGCAATAAAGAAATTTCTCAATGATGGAGATGGGTGTTACTTATGAGAGAGGGGGAGACAGACTATACCTTTGGTATAGTCTGGAAAACTCTCCCCTCTGCAGCCATTGGATCAACAGTGGACCCCACACACTGTAAGATCCAATGGTGACAGAGGGAGTGTTTTCCAGACTATACCAAAGGTATAGTCTGGCACTCCTCCTCCTTACTTATGTCTCTCTCGTAGGACCTTTCTCCTTTAATGCAATTTTTACCATTGACTTGCTAAGTCAAGTTCAAATATCCCTAGGATTTCTAATCAATGATGGAGATGGGTGTTACTTATGTCTCTCTCGTAGGACCTTTCTCCTTTAATGCAATTTTTACCATTGACTTGCTAAGTCAAGTTCAAATATCCCTAGGATTTCTAACCAATGTATTAAATAATGTTATTGCTATCGTAGTGTTTTTTTTGAGAGAAACGTTAAAAGCGTAAATAGCGTTGCTACATAGCGTTTTGCGGTGTATTTTTTTTTTTTTTTTGCCTAAATACATATAAATATAGCATTAAATTCAAAATATCTAATAAAAATTAACTAAATATATATAAAAAAATTGTAACTAATAATCACAAAATGATTATACTTGATATGTCAGAGTATTTACTTTGTTTGCAAGAGTTTGGGGTTTTATTCTCTTTTAAGCTCCAATAATTTCATTAAAATTTTGAGCAAAAATAAAAAATAAAAATAAAATTTTTATTTTTTTTAGACTGCATCCGTTATAGCGTAAATAGCGTCAGCTATAGCGTAAATAGCGTTTCTATAGCGCGAATTTAACGTTTTCCCATCCAAATAGCGTTTTAGCGTTGCGTTTTTCTTTCAAAAATCACTATATCGTACAACGTTGCGCAACGTTGCGAGATTTTTAAAACCGTGTTTCTAACCAAGACTCTCATTTTTTGCTATATATATTGTATGCCATTTGGGAATGCTAGATACATCCCAAATTATATTATAATTTTGTTCACTTCCATGGTTACCACTAGTATAACCTTAGTTTTCTCTGTTATTGTTTCTGCATTTTGTGTATCGTCAGCCCAAAGAAACTATTCAAACATAACCCAAGGCTCTTCTTTAACACCGAATCAGGTATCATCATGGCTCTCACCATCTGGTGTGTATGCCTTCGGATTTTACACTCAAGGCAACGGTTATAATGTTGGAATTTATATTGCTAAAATTTCTGAGCATACCGTTGTTTGGTCTGCCAATAGGGAAAATCCCCCCTTCAATGGTGATTCCACCCTGTTATTAACGAACGAGGGGAAACTTGTTGTGAAGTCGCCGCAAGGCAATTATACAACTGTCATTAAAGATGGGCCTATTTACTCAGCATCTATGCTTGATTCAGGAAATTTTGTATGTTATGATTCCGCTAAGGGTGAAATTTGGAATTCTTTTAGTCACCCCACAGACACCATTTTGCCGGGTCAGAGTCTTATTGCTGATCAAAAATTGGTTTCGAGTGCTTCAATAAGCAACTTTTCGCCCGGGTACTTCTGTCTAGAAATGCAAACCGATGGAAATTTAGTGCAATATCCCGTGGATGCTAACGACCCGTACTGGGCATCCGATACATTTGGTAGTAATGTGTCCTTGAACTTTGACAAAAGCGGCCATCTCTATTTGATGAATTCAAGTATAAACATTCAGAATTTAACTGATGGATTAAGTTCAGACAGTGATTCACTTTTCATTATGCGAATTGATGTTGATGGTATTTTTCGAACTTATTCGCACACAATGGATGGGAAAGGAAATTGGTCAATCGAATGGGAATCATCATACAATAAGTGTGATCCTAAAGGCCTATGTGGTCTCAATGGTTTCTGTGTTAACATCGATGAAAAAATCGATTGCAACTGTCTCCCAGGATTTGATTTTGTTAGTCCTGGGAATTGGAGTGCGGGATGTGCAAGGAATTTAAGGGTAGAAAAGTGCAATGACAAGAGTGACTCGATACAATACAAGATGCTGCAATTAGATCATACCACTTGGGAAAATGTTTCGTATTCGGTACTAACTTTTAATAAAAAGGAGGATTGCTCAAAATCATGTTTTGACGACTGTAACTGCGAGGCTGCACTATTCAATGAGGGAAATTGTAGAAAACAAAGGCTCCCACTAAGGCACGGACGAAGAGTAATTCAAGACCCAAACACTGCTTTCATAAAAGTAGGCTCGTTTGAAAACGATCCAATTGATCCACCCAAAGATAAGGAGGATCATACAAGAAATGTCATATTAATTTCTAGTACTACGCTTGTCGTTTTCGCTTTTATCTTTCTGGTAGCATCTTGTTTTATTGTCCAAAACAGCCGCATGTGGGGATACAAAAAGATCTCTATGGAGCGGAATAACGAATTGGGTGAAGACGTGTCTCTAAGGTCATTTACTCTTATGGAATTAGAGCACATAACAAAAGGATTTGGGGAGGAATTGGGTAAAGGATCATTCGGAACGGTTTACAAAGGGGTCATATTACAAAGCCACCAAGTTGTAGCGGTGAAGAAATTGGAGAGGGCGTTGACAGAGGGGGAAAGAGAATTCCAAACGGAGATAAAAGTGATTGGGAGGACACACCATCGTAACCTAGTCCAACTCATCGGTTATTGCTTGGAGGGATCTAACAGGCTTTTGGTATACGAATACATGGATAATGGATCACTTGCGGATTTGCTTCTAAGCCCAAATAATCGACCACGTTGGGACGAGAGAATTGCAATTGCCCTCGATATTGCAAGAGGAATTCTATACCTGCATGAAGAGTGCGAGACACCGATCATACATTGCGATATAAAGCCTCAAAATATACTCGTGAACAAGCACTTGCGCGCAAAGATTGCTGACTTTGGATTGGCGAGGCTTCTAAAGCCCGATCAAACAAAGACTTACACAGGGATTAGAGGGACGAGGGGCTACGTGGCACCCGAGTGGCATAAGCTACTGCCTGTGACTATAAAAGTAGATGTATATAGTTTCGGTATTATGTTGTTTGAGATAATATGTTGTCGTAAGAGCATCGATTTTAGTCTGAGTGAGGAAGAGTCTGTGTTAGAAGAATGGGCTTATGATTGTTTTGAGGCAAATCAACTAAATAGATTGGTAGGCGATGAACAAGTTGAGATGAGAAAACTGGAGAGAATGGTTAGAGTAGCGCTTTGGTGCATTCAAGAAGAGCCGTCGTTACGCCCTTCGATGAAAAAAGTAATGTTGATGCTAGAAGGAACCGTGGAGATCCCGCTCCCTCCGAGTCCAAATTCATTTCTTAGTACTATTTGAACTTTGTACTACTATTATGATTTGATTCATGCTTTTTTTTTTGTTATGTAAGGGAGGTTTTTTTTTGTTGGTTTTCTGTAAATTGTATTTTGCTTCCAATAATGAATTGGTCGGATTACTTTAAGTTTATCTATATTATTTACAAAAATAATGTGCGGGAAAACCTAGAAGTGAGGCAAAACTCAAAAGGAAAGTGTGTTGTTTTCTCTAATCTTGATGATGCGATAAAAAATCAAGCTCCGTGTATACAAAGAATGTGCCAAGTGAAATAATAGCAATTGATCAGGATTAACGGGAAGATACATTGATTAAAATAACAGTGATTAGGCGAAAAGTGAAATTAATACGACGGTCAACCTGCGGATTAGAACTCAGACGCTACTCCAATTTTCACTAATCCACCAACGGATATTATGAAATATTAAACCACTGATGCTATTCAGTTAAGACTAAAGACTGTATGCTTGTTTTGGTTGTTTAGAAAACAAACTGAATTTATCTGTTTGGGAAGAAAAGACTGTAAGTTTTAGCTAGCCATTAACAGGTGAATAACCTATTTGACTTTCTTGAAAACAATGTTATACTAGATGATAGCTGAAGGAACATCTATATGATTAGCTGGGATTGGTTTTGGCTGCCTTGAATTTTTCAAGGTAGCCTGCCCTAATTGCTAGGGATATGTTTGGTTCGATTCGGCTTTTGGCAAAACCGAAACCGAAGAGATTTTTCGGTTCGTTTTTTTTCGGTTTCGGTCTTTTTATTTTTTGGACCGAACCGGACCAGGTTTTTTCGGTCCGATTTCGGAATTTTCGTTTTTTTGTTATTTTTCAGTTTTATTTTTTGTTTTTCGGTCTTTTTTTGCCTTGAATTTTCCAGGGCAGACTACCATGTTTTTTTTAAACCAGTAGATAAAACGCAATTTCATCCGAGTATCAATAAAAAGTTTAGAAAATTTTCTATATTATCTTAACATATGGAAAAATAATTATAAGAACATGATGCACTATTATTTAGGGTGTGTCAACCAATAATATTTTTTAGTTTTAATTTTGAATTAATTTTAGGTTTGATATTTTTGGGTTCATTAACATGTGTTACTTTTTTAGTATTTTTTAGTTTTAATTTTGAATTAATTTTAGGATAGATATTTTTGGGTTCATTAATAGATGTTAGGTTTTTAGTATATGACACACCCTAAATAATAATGAGCTAGATTCACGGTAGTGTTAATCGTTCGATGTTGATTTCAAAATATTAAAACAAAAATATAACATACAAAATTACATTATTTTAAAAAAAAAAAAACATACCAAAATACATATTTTGCTGCCTGAAAAAGTCGGGGTGTTATAATGGATCGGATCAGACATCATTCGGTTGTTCGGGGGGGATTATCGCCCTATCTATCGTTTCCCACAGACGGCACCAATTGGCAAGCCTATTTTTATTACTAGGCCCGGCTTACTCTCAGATGAGATAGGAGCGACATTAGCTCTCGGAAGGGGTCGGATGATCAGTGGTGTCGGATGATCCGCTCCTTGTTCTTGTTGAACCTGCGCACGAAACAAATACGGGGCCCGGATTGATCCCAAGCTATCCCTCTCCAACGATCAAGTCAGTACGGGGTAGAGAGGAAGTGTAGCTGGATAGTATAAAAAGATGAGGGATCAGATGAATTATCATGTGTTCCGGGATGGTACTATCAGTCTTCTCGTCTTTCTTATTCTACTTAGCGGATCCCTTTAATGAAGAATTAAGGGGGGTATTTATAGTATCATTAGATGAGTAATAGCCATCGGATCATTGTACAGTTAGTTTACGATCTAACAGCGTGAGCGGAATCTAGGGCTCTAACAACAGTACAGACAATTCGTGAGGTTAACACAACATCATGGTGCTTGATCTGGCCTTGATCCTGGCCGTGAACGACCACAACATCATGGTAAGGTCCCATGGAGGCGACCTGAATGGATTCCAGGCCCTATGTGGCATCGGTCTGGATTTCCATCTTCGGAGATGCAAGAGCACCGATGAGGTAAATGGGGTGGTGGAAGATCCCCGGAGGATGGTGACACTGTCGATGTCCACCCTACTATATGGGGGCATGCAGCTCCCGATCCTTCAACTATTGGCCGAGCCATGCGCCTAGACGCAGAAGTTGCCATGCCAATGGCCTCTACATGTGCATCAGATGTGTGCTGGGATAGAGGCCCTCAACGAGCTATTGGGATCGGATCTCCCGGAGCCTCTGGGTTTGAAAGAGTTACTCGCCTGCTATGAGTTTTTGTAGAGCGAGCCGGGGTCCCAAGTAAGAGCAGGCAACCTTACCTCCGATGTCATGCCAATAATCAACTGATCACGAGAAACTCTGATTCGAACCATGGTTATACCCAAGACATGATTGTCGTGGAGGGGGACTGGCTGGCCCGGGATGATCTCACCCTGCCGTCTATACCCGGTAAAGTCTTTAATACTAGAGAGTACAAGGCTACAGTGGTGTCGAAGATTCGGGGTCTGGGCTCACCTAACATGAGGTCCATCGAGGTGGTTCTCAACTGGTGGGGCCCCGACGGGAATGATGCGGGTGCTCGGGATGCCGAGAAATTGTTCAAGTGTGAGTCCTCTACGACATGTAAGGGGAACGGATTTTTATGGCCCCGGAGGACATTCTGCCCCGTCAGCTATTCCTGTGAGAGGTAGGAGAAAGGGAAGGGTTTGGAGTCCACTCTTCCCCCAAAGGCAGTTAAGGAGGACGGTCCCATTGAGGTAGCTGAGGAGGTGGCCAAGGGGTCTGTGAGGCCGAAGCGTAAGAGGAAACCCGCAGCCTCCAACATGATTATGGACGGCTTCCCTTCTACCGAGCTGATGGGGGTCTGGTACGAAACTCGGGAGGACGGCTCCATGGCCCCTTATGGGAAGGGCCTCGATGGGGTGAAGCTTTGGATCGACGAGCAAGGGAACCCACTGCTTGAGGTTTAGCCCTTGCGCTCAGAGGCGGACGAGCTTGAGGCTGATGTGGTGGAAGACTTGGAGAACGACCTGTCTGAGGCGTCCCGATCTAAGAGGCCGGCCAACTTGGAGACCTCGCACACCAGGGTAAGTATAACCTAGTTTTTACTTAGTAAAATTTCCATTCTTTTTAATTTGGTTCATTACTTAGTCGATTTGATGGTTTGATTGCATAGGTGGTTTCTGACAAGAAGGGCGAGGATGGTGCCGGGGAGGAAGACGTCTATGAGGAGGAAGTGAGGCTTTCTCCTCAATGTCATGACTTTGATATGGGGGGAGGCTCCTCTTACATTTTGCATACGGCGGAGGCGGGAAAGTACCAGAGAATGAGGCTAAGATGGGGGCTCGGGTTGCTGTGGTGGATCTGTCTGCCAATGCCCTTCAGGTACAGGCAGAGAAGACCCGATAGGATAGGATAGCCCATAAGGCTAAGGCAGCGAAGGACGGTAAAAAGAAGGTGGAGGAGGCTAAGGCCCTCCGCGAGGCAAAGCGGGCCAAGGTGATGGAGAGCAGGTCGGTCGATACCCCGACCGTGGTGGTCGAGGATGGCTCTGAGAGGGCTAAGGAACTGGTTGCGAGCCATCCTCAAGGGGGGCTCGAAGAGTGTCGAGGGCCCAAAAAAACCTGCTGAGGGCGGGGATGACCATGCCCCCAGAGAGGGGTTGCTGAATGAGGCCCTGTCTCATCAGGGTTCCGCTCCTCCGACCCCTGGTATGTACATGATGCCCATCTAGAACCCTGAAGAGGTGATGACATCCACCGGGGTGAGGAGAATAATGGAGCCTCATCCCTCTGCCAGGATGATGTCCTTGGCTGCCCTTCAGCAGCAAACGACCGAGGCGGACCGGAGAGGTCACGACCTCACGACGTCTATGTCAGCTACGATGGGCATGATTTCTCAGGTATGTCACTCCTCCGTTTTGTTTTCTTGTGTGAGTTTTATATCTGTTTGTTTTTTCACTAAGTGTTGGGGATTTTTGCAGGGCTATCTTATGATGAATCAATGCATGTATCATCATGCGCAGCTGACAAGATCGTGTCGAGGAGAACAGACTGAGGGCGGAGGAGGCTACCGTTAGAGCAGATCGTGTCGAGACCCTCTGTAATACCCTGGTTTTTTTTGTTTTGTTTTTGTTTTTATTTTTGTTTGAGCAATGTCATTATGAACTTTAATTACTAACAGTTGACATGGTTAGTTAGTTAGTAGTAATTTGGTTGAAAACAAGTTGACGAGGTTGGAATAGAAATTAAATATAACTATAGGTTTACATGTTCAAAATGAAAATAAAATAAAAATAATAACAACATATAGGATAAGTCTCATTCAGGATAAGGTATGTTGCACGTCCATTAGAATAGGGCATAACTAAAAGTGCTATTTATTAGTAAATAAGAAACCGTATGTGTATAAGTTGGGGCTGAGTACATAAAACATTATCAATTAATATTATTAGTGCTACCCATGTTATTTTGTAAAGTAGTGTATGAAATTGTATTATTTAGAAATATCTTTTGAAAACAATTCCCTTTTTTTTTACGTGATGTCAATTAATATTTTGATTAGGTGATTATATATATTACATATGAGTAATTGCTTTATTTCTCATACTTGTTTAGAAAATACTTTCAATATCATTTTTTATACTCAACCAAATCTATAAATGAATGACTTTATTTACATAGATGAGTTTTATTGAATGATTTGAGTTGATTTATGTCAAAAGTTTTGTTATATATAAACAATGTGTTACTCAGGTTGTATATACAAAATATATATAAATTGTAATCATATTGTACTTAACAAGTTTCAATTATTGCTAATTTGGACATTTCGTTTTAATCTAATGATTTGAGATAATTGATTTTGATTTAAATGATTTGAATTATTTGAATTATTAATAATTTTTGGGACTATCAATGAACTTTGAGGAACAGGCCTCTTAAGTGGGGTGACCTTATTTTATGATTTAAATCCAATTAACAGGCCTCTTTAGTAGGGTGACATTGGTGGCTAGAGAATTGACTACTTAATTGGCTGACTCTAGTTTTCTCAACGGTTTTGGAACATGCCTCTTAAGTGCGGTGACCTTAGCCGGATTGTCTTAAATGGATTTCCAATATTGCCAACATAGGTGACTTTGAGTACGATAGTTGGATCCAACAATTAGAGAGAAAATAATTAATGGCAATGAATTTTAAGTCTGGTTTCAATTTTGATTTTAGCATTATTTAATTTTGGTGATAAATAAATGGTTTATTGATTTATATATCTTGATCTGCGTTTTGGAGTTATAATTTAAACTTATTTTATGTATGTAAACACACGTGCTAAAACTGAAAAGATTCAACTTACTGTATTTATTTATTCCTTTGTTCATTAAAAAAAATCCATATTGTATTTTTCGAAGATGAATTATCAAAACTTCTCCTTATAGGTATGATTACCATTCACTAAGCTCGTTTGGCTTATCCTCTCTTTTAATCTTTTCAGGTAAATACAAGTTATTTATAGTCAGAGTTAAGTCAGTTGGGACCAAGAGCTCAGTGCTGTTTTAGGTTTCTTTTCCGCTGCAAATGTAGTTATAAAAGTTATTATTATGGGAATATGATTTGTTTGTACGAAAGATTTTGGAATGTTAAACTATATATAATTTAAGTTCAATTAACAAGTTTTATGAGTATTGGATGAAAATTTTATATATTTTATAACTTTGAGTTTTAGGCTTCGTGTAACACGGGTTATGTTACGTGTTATCCGGCCGTGTGACATCTATTAAATTTGGGGTGTTACACCCTCAATGCGAGGATAGAGGCTACCCTCGTTGAGGCTGTGCAAGCTAAGGCTAAGGCCGAGGATAAGGTTAGGGAGACCGAGGTCGAGCTGGAGATACTCAAAACCGATGTTGCGGGGAGAGTGCAGTCCGCTGCTTTGGCTGCCAAGGCGGAGGTAAAGGCTGAGGTTCTGGCTAAAAACCAGAAAAACTTCAACTCTTTCTACGCTGAAGGTTGGACTGAGGCGGCCTCGTATATGAGGGCTGGCCCAGAGCACTCGGTATGGAGGTTGCAGAACATTATTGTTCCTGCAGTCGTCCCTCTTTCTCCCCGGGCTCCCTCTGATGATGAGGTTGATGTAGGAGATGAAGACGAGGCTTAGTTAGCTTTAGTTTTTGATGTAATAGCTTAGTTCCTATTTTCGATATAATAGCGTAGCTTCGATGTAATGACATTTTGAATGAATGACAAGTGTGTTTATTTAATCTCTTTGTCTTTATGCTTGTATATGCGTGTGAGTAATCTTTCTGTCTTTATGCTTGTATATGTGTATGAGTAGCTCCTAGTGGGCTGGTACCTATGTTGAGGCATAGTAGCAGCACTCTTGAGCAGCATTCAACTCGGATAAGTAGTGATCCCAGCAAGTCGGTGCCTCACTGGGATGTACGGTGACCACATAGGCTTAAGTACATTTGAAACCCTTGGACGAATATGATGATTTTTAAAATAAAACTAGTGTCTCCAGAGGGCCGACAACCTACTGGGACATTTACATCAAAACATAGGCTCGGGTATGATCGAAACAATTGTATGAAATGACATCGTCAACGAAGCATAGTAGTTTATTATTAAGGCCCGTAGGCACATTTACATCAAAACATAGTCTGAGTTACATCGGCCCTTGGCCTAATTCAGCAAAACATGCATATTGTACTATCATACTGGTAGTACTTTCTGAGGTTGTTCACGTTCCAAGGCCGGTCTACCGGAATATCGGTGGGGAGGCGACCCAGTTGGTAGGCTCCGTTGCCTATGGCTTTGAGGATCCGGTAGGGGCATTCCCAGTTGGGGCTCAGTTTTCCATCGGACTTGATTCTTGAGTTGTTGTTTACTTTTCTCAACAAAAGCTCTCTGTCTTGGAAGCGTCAGATGTCGACCCTCTTGTCATAAGACTGTCCTATCTCGTTCTTGTATTCGGCGTTACGGATTGCCGCTATCTGTCTTATCTCCTCTGCGTAATTGAGCTCAAGTTCCATCATCCTTTCATTCAGCCCGTTCTCTACCATGTCGGTTCTTATCGTGGGTAGCCCGATCTCTAGAGGGATGACGGCCTCCATGCCGTAGGTTAGGCTGTACAGCGTCTGTTGGGTTCCCCGCCTCTTCGTGGTGCGGTACGCACACAGTACGTGTTGCAGCTCTTCGGCCCATAATCACTTGGCATCATATAATCTTTTCCTGATCCCATCCAGTACATTTTTGTTTGAAACCTCGGCCTGTTCATTGCATTGGGGGTAGGATGGGGTAGAATAATAGTTTTTGATTTTGTACTTAGCGTGTATCTCCTTTAGCCTAGCTCCCATGAACTGCCCTCCATTGTCGGTGACTATCGAGTACAGTATCCCGAATCTTGTGAGCATGTCTCTCCATAGGAACTTTATCACCTCGGCCTCTATTATCTTGGTCAGAGCCGCTCCTTCCACCCATTTGGAGAAGTAGTCTGTGACCATGAGGAGGAACCTCTTTCCTCCCGGAGCTCTCAGGAATGGGCCAACGATGTCCATTCCCCATTGGGCGAAGGGCCACGGGAAGGTCACGTTGCTCATGTTTTCTTCCGGGGCACGAGGTATAAGGGCAAACTTCTGGCACTTCAAGCACTTGAGTACGAAGGTTTTGGAGTCCTTTTGCATATGGGGCCACCAGTAGCCATTTGTCAGAGCCCGGTTGGCTAGCGATCTTCCCCCGGTATGGCTGCCACACGTCCCTTCATGTATTTCCTTCCTGACCTTCACGACTATGTCGGGGTGGATGCAAAATAGGTATGGCCCTGAGTAGGATCTTTTATAGAGTTTCGCGTTTGGTGCTAGCCACAATCCTAGCACCTTTCTTTTAATCTTGACAGCTTCTTTCTTGTCTTCCGGCAGGTCTCCGGTGTCGTGATATGTGATTATAGCATCCATCCAACTCGGGCATGGGGGAACATCAGTTATGACATTGATCCTATGCTTGAGGTTGATGCTGGCACAGGGCACTTATTCCACATTTATCGCTCTTTCTTCTTTGGCGCTTATAGCCGGAGCCAGGGTTGCCAGTGCATCGGCATGAGAGTTTTCGCTCCGGTCGATGTTTGCGATTTCTTGATGGTCAAAGTTTTTTAGTATTTCTGTGGTGATGGCCATGTAGCTTGCCATCCTCTCATCCTTCATTTGGAATTCCCTGCTTATCTGGGTGCTCACCAGTTGGGAGTTGGTATTCAGCCTGGCGATGACTGCTTCGTACTCTGCTTCGTTGTTAGTGGCTCGGAAACTCAACTGGATTGATTTCTCGATAATTTTTCTATGGGGGGACCGGAGTACCACTTCTAGTCCTGATCCTCTCTTATTAGGTGCCCCATCAGCGTGCATTGTCTATGTTTCCAGCATTCTATTTACGGGTTCGGATCCCAGGTTAATTCAAGCCTTGTCGATACCGGTGAACTCCGCCACAAAATCGGCGAGGGCTTGACCTTTAACCGCTGTCTTCAGTATGTACCGGATGTCGTATGCATTCAAGTGGCAAGACCACATTGCAATGCTTCGGGACAATTCCCCTTTTGTAGGATCTCTCGAACAGGCTGGACCGTGTAGATGACGATGTTATGGGCCAAGAAATAGTGAGCTAGTTTTTGTGAAGCAACGACGAGCTCCAAGAGGAGCTTCTCGAGGTGCAGGTATCGTGTCTCGGCGTCTAATAGAGTTTTGCTGATGTAGTAAACCGGTTTTTGTTCGGGTTCGATTTCCGTTATCAAGATGGCACTAACCACGATATCCGACATGACTAGGTAGAGTGTCAACACATCCTCGTTGTTGGGTTTTGCCATGAGTGACGGGCTTCCCAGGTAGTCCACGAGTTCGGAAAAAGCATTTCAGCATTCATCGTTCCACTCAAATTTTTCATGGGCCCTTAAGGCCGTGAAAAATGGTTTGCACCGGTCCCCAAACTGGGCTATGAAACGGTTTAATTCGGCAGCCATGCCGGCCAGTCTCTGAATTTTTTTCCTTTTCGTCGGAGTTGTCAAACTTTTCAGGGCCGATATTTGATGCTGGTTGGCCTCTATTCCGTGGTTTGTCACCATAAATCCTAGGAATTTTCCTGCCTCCACCCCGAAAGCACACTTCGAGGCGTTCAGCTTGAGGCAGTGCCTTCGGATTGTTTCGAAAACATCTTTTAGGTCGGACAGATGAGCCTCTTTTTAGTCACTCTTCACTACCATGTCGTCTATGTATACTTCCATAGTTCGACCTATATTCTTGGAGAAGATCTTTGTAACCATCCTTTGGTAGGTTGACCCCGCATTCTTGAGCCCGAAAGGCATCACTTTGTAGCAGAATTTACCCCTTGGTGTTAGAAAATTCGTTTTCTCTTGGTCTTCTTCGGACATGGATGTTTGATGATATCCGGAGCAGGCATCCAGAAAGCTCATTCTAGCTGCACCGGCTGTCGAGCCCACAATTTGGTCGATCTTGGGCAACGGGAAAGGATCCTTAGGGCAGACCCGGTTCAGATTCGTGTAGTCGATGCAAACACGCATCTTCCCGTTCTTCTTTGGAACTACCACGGGGTTTGTCAACCATTTGGGATGGTAGATCTCTCTAATGGCTCCGGCCATAAGCAATTTTTCCACTTCTTCGTTGATGGCTTTTGCGTGCTCGGGGTAGGTGCGGTGGCTTTTTTGTGTGAAGGGACTGCTATCGGAGTTTACGTTCAGGCGGTGGCATGTGAGGTCAGGGCTGATGTCGAACATTTTGCAGGGGTTCCAAGCAAAATTATCAATGTACTGAAGTAGGAGCTCGGTGAGATCTGCTACTTCGGCCTCGCTCAGTTCGGCTCCTACCATGAAGAAGTGGTCCTCCCCTTTCCCCGGGATTTGGACCTTCGTCAGTCCGCCATTCCCTTTTTCTTCGACCTCATGGCCTACCTTCTTGCTCAGTTCGCTCAGCAGCTTGGGGTTGTCAGTTTCGATGTTCATTGCATTCATCGTTGGTTTGGCCTTTTTGTCCGAGAATACGACCATTGCACAGCTTCTCGACGCTTTTTGGTTTCCCGATATGGTTTCTACGCCGACTCTAGTGGGATACTTCACTTTCTGATGCAGGGTGGAGGTTACACATCCGATCTGATAGAGCCAGGCCCTTCCCAATATCACGTTGTATACGGAAGGAATATCCACTACAGTGAATTCGTCCCTTACTACTTTCGTGCCTGTTTTCATGGGTAATGTTATGTTTCCCATGGGACGGACGACTTTGAAGTTAAAACCACATAGGGGGCGACGTCTGTCTCTAGTTTTTCTTCCTTCAGCCCCATCTTACGGAAGAGGTACACGAAGAGTATATTCACCGACACTTCATGATCGATCAAAACCCGGCCTACAGCGCAATGGCCGATTTGGGAGGAGATTACTAGGGCATCGAAGTAGGGCATGTCCACATCTACTAGATCGACGTCGGTGAAGGACAGGTCCGGGGTAGTTTCACACTTAGGTTTTTTCAGGGGGCTTGAGCTCTCTGCCTGACAGACGTGCTACCTCAGGGCCAACTCTCGAGCCACGGTTCTTTCAATTCCGGTGTGGTGGGGTTTCTTGGGAGTAATGTGTATCACGTGGCAAGACATTTTCGGAAGGTGTAGTGTCAACGGATCTTGTCAAGACCCCCCCCCCTGCTCTGTTCGGGGTCTCTCCGGATTTTGATGTATCGGTCCATCAAACCTTCCCTAACCCATCCCTCTAGCTTGGCTTTCAGGTCGTGGCAGTCATTGGTAAGATGGCCTCATCCTCTATAGTACCCACATATTTTATCGTTTGGACCGGGGGCTGGCTCATTGCAGAGCGGAAGGGGCTAGAAGAAAAAGGCTCGTCCTGAATGGCATTCAGTATTTTAGTCAGGGGAGAGTGGAAGGTAGTAGAGTATGCAGTGCCCGGATCTGTGGACGCGGCCAGAGGTCGGGATGCTGCCGGAAGAGAGTTCTCTCTTCTTCTTTTCGGTAACGGGGGCCTACTATCTCTTTCGAGCTGGGGGCGTCCGAGTCGAGGTGGAGGCCTTTCTCGGGGCTGCTCTATACTTGCTACTGAATGTGTTATGCCGGCGGACCTCATGTCATTTTCTATATAGACATGTTGTTTGATTAGGGATCGAAGTTGAGGGATCGTGCTCGATGGGGTCGCTATCATCTCGTTACGAATTCGGCTTCCCACGACCATGTTCTGTCGAAAGGCAGCGATAGCGGTGGAGTCGGGACAGTTGGCACATTCCGCGTGTCTTTGCCAAAAACGATTATCGTAGCTCTCAAGGGTTTCTATGTGCTTCGATTTTACCTGGTATAACTGCTCGGGCTGTGCACCTCTTTCTTTCAGGTTGATGAACCAGTGTGCGAATTCGTTTGCTAAGTCATCCAAGCAATGGATGGAATCGGCGGGCAGGGACTGGAACCACTTGCTGGCTAGTCTCTCCAGAATAGCGAGGAAGCATTTGCACATAAGTTTGTCGAGATGAAACTAATGGTTCATTTGATAACGATATTACCGGAGGTGAGCTTCGGGATCGGAGTCAGCGTTGAAGATTTGAAGGACGGGTGCAGTGAAGTTGCTAGGGGAGGGGGGTGTTATATTCGATGTCGTCTGAGAATGGAGTGCTTCGGGTTGAGGCGATGATCTTAAGGGCGGCCTCATCGGCTGTCTCGTCTCTATCCGTTTGTCGGTTATGCCTACATTGGAGGGGGGGCATTTGTTCGGCTTCGGGATGGTTTGTAACCCGATCGGTGTTCTTGTCTCGGCCATTCGAGTCTGGAGTGGACGCTCCGATTTCCATGCAGTCGGGATTCTCCTTGATGGGAATAGGCCGGTTCATTTTCTTGGAGTCGGGTACGTCGATGTACAACGGAGGGAGGTTCTTCTCGGAATTGATCTCTCTCAGCAGAGACGGGCGGACGAGGCCTTGCGAGGGCGCTTCTAGGACCCAGCTGAGATTACAGACTCCTGGCGGGGGTAGAGATTGGTTCGGCACATGCTATCCTTCAAGGAATGTGTTCTCCCGAGGGAGCCATTAGGGCGGTAATCAGTGTTCTCTGGGCGGCTAAGGGCACGAGCTCCTTCTCGTGGATCTCTAACATCATGCGGGCCAGCTCTTTTTGAGAACGGTGTGCCATAGAGGCGGACGCTATTGCCGGAGTGTTATTGATGATACCGGCTCTTGGGGTAGTGTCGAAGTCGGGGTGTTATAATGGTTCGGATCAGACATCATTCGGTTGTTCGGGGGGAATATCGCCCTATCTATCGTTTCCCACAGATGGCGCCAATTGGCAAGCCCATTTTTATTCCTAGGCCTGGCTTACTCTTAGATGAGATAGGGGCGACGTTAGCCTCGGAAGGGGTCGGATGATCAGTGGTGTCGGGGGCTTCTTCGCGTCCGCTCCTTGTTCTTGTTGAACCTGCGCACGAAACAAATAGGGGGCCCGAGTTGATCCCAAGCTATCCCTCTCCAATGATCAAGTCAGTACGGGATAGAGAGAAAGTATAGCTGGACAGTATAAAAAGAGGAGGGATCAGGCGAATTATCATGTGTTCCGGGATGGTACTATCAGTCCTCTCGTCTTTCTGATTCTAGTTAGTGGATCCCTTTAATGAAGAATTAAGGAGGGTATTTATAGTGTCATTAGATGCATAATAGCCCTCGGATCACTGTACAGTTAGTTTACGATCTAACGGCGTGAGCGGAATCTAGGGTTGTCTGGGATTGGGCCACGTCGAGTTTCAGACAAGGGGCTCCACCTGTCGGGTCAGATTCGCGCCTACTTTCAGGGCTTTCCGCACGTGGGAGGCATTAACTGAGGGAGGCGTGCTTGGCACGCTTCTCCGGCCCTCTTCGGGGTCGGTCCGGGGCAAATAAGTCCGGGGCACCAAACTGACTGGGTTGTTTAAGGGTTTGGACGAGGGGTTCCTGGTGGTAATGAAGTCCCGGGCGAGGGCCAGTACTAACGGTTGATAGATGTCAAATGATTCTGGCTATATGACACTTTTGACCCTTTCAAGAACGTATTGCACATTTACACAGTTTGTTTCACATACATTTTCAAACATTACGTTAATTGTTTATAAAGTTTATTATTATCATGAAATCAACAAATTAAATAGCGTGACTGGAATGTTAATTATCTCCCTCTGGCTCTATCTATATAGAGAATTTAAATCTATAGCTGGGGTCAGAATGAGGAAAACTTGATAAAATATTACATGAGCGTAGTTTCTCAACAAACTAATGGTTCATGAATCATAACTATATGTTCAATAATTTTTTGTTTAATTATTGCTACTCCAGTATTTAAAAGGTTGAGTCAACTCGTTTAGATAGCATATCCCACATCAAGATTGATTGAGTATATGAATATTTGTTGATCAACTAATATAATTATATTGGTTTAGTCTAATAATGCCATGTTCTTCACCAACCCCAAATGATCAACTATGCCTCAAGTAAAATAAGTTTAAATGCGTGGTAGTGTACAATTATTCTACTAAGGTCTTCTTATTAGTGATAAGGTCCTAATGAATTGATCAAAGATGACACAAGAACCAAGTTTTATACTATTACATTTTCAATGTGTTTTTTTAACAATAAGAAGTGAATTAAAAACAAGATGAATCTGAAGGAGATGAAAATCCATGGTTTTTTTTTTTAGTAAATGGATACTTCAATTCTTATTATTGATGTTGAAGATGCACTTATGCAAAACATCAAACTTTTACGTTGGTCAAATTTTAGAAAAATTATAACATGTATGTATGGATAACAAGGCAAAATTAAAGTCGACAAATATTTACATGACTACTGATAAAACTTTACATGGCTCAATTGCAGAGCCTCCAGTCGAACCACCTCCAGCATAAAGTCTTATTACTTCCGAGGCCACGGATGCAGAGGTGTATCCCAAGATAATGACTCATTCTTGGATTCTTAGTGTAGGCTTTCTATAGCCGGCAGTGTTTTAAAAAGCGTTTTTGGAACCAAAGCGTTTTTGTGAGCACTATATATGTTAAAAGCCCTAATAGCATAGATTCAAAGCGTAAAGCGTAAAGTTCGCAAACTTTATAGGATCAAAAATATAAATGGTTAGAAATAGAAGAAAAATAAGGAAAATATCATATATATAAATTCTAATAACCCGTTTTAATGATGTTAATTGTTAGACTCCTCAAAACAACAAAGTACATATCCCAAAACAAGCTTACTAATACAAAGTTAGCATAGAAACCATCCAAAAAGGCGAGATCAGGCACTTATCTGTCTAAACCGTCGTCTTTGCAATAGTGATCTTCTTCGTATATATATATATATATATTTTTTTTTTAATATCCGATCCATTTTATTAATAAAATCGCAAAAATATTTTTTCATGAGCCACGTCCACATGATAGCGTTTCCGATCAAAAACCATTAACGGAAAATAATGGCATTACGACCTACAATCAAAAGGCAACTAGTGCTAATTAACCTATTTTACTAACCACATGGCAAAAAATAACAAAATTAACACTTTTAATCTCCACTTTTCAAAGCAAAAAAAATTCTACGATGACTTGCTATTTACTCCTTATGTCCCCTATCCTTATATCTGCTATACATCGTCGTGATAAAAATGATCTAAACAACAAGTTTTTTGCTTAAAAAGAAGATTAACCATGTTAATTTGGTGCAAAAAATCAGTCCAAAGTATGCAAATATCAACTGAATCATCAGTTTAGTACGAATTAAGGAGAAAGTTAAAAAAAAACTCTCATCTCACTTAGACAAAGTTGTTGAAGAAATATTTCATACTGTTACATCTTAAATTTTGTATGTACTTCCTCTAACACAAAGGGTCATGAGTGAGTTTTGTGAACTCCAGGTGAGAAAAAGGTCTTCTCGGAGCCGTGCACTCCTTGTTTTGCTAAATCATCTGCCAGCTGATTTTGTTTCCTATATATATGATATAAATCACAACTCACAAGACTCATTAGTTCAACTAAATTCAACCATAAAGTATCAAACTTAGGCTCTGCTTTGATGCCTTTTTTTCACCAATTGGCAATAAGTTCAGAATCCGTTTCTATGAAAATATTACTAATATTTAACATGTAATATATAAGCAAGTCATCTCTAATAGTCATGAATTCTGTATAAGTGTTAGTTTGATTGGCAACATAGCTACTAAATGCAAAGACCTTCTTCGTATATCTATACTACTAACGTTACTCTTTAAAACAACAAAATACATATCCCAAAAAAAGCTTGCATATACAAAATTAACCTATTGAAACCATCCGAAAAGCAAGTTCATTCAACTTGAAAAAAATCGGTTTCTCAGCCCACATTGCAACTAATGATAGAACAAAAATTTGAACTTTAAATCAGCAAACCAAAACACTAATTTTAATTGCTTTTATGAGCTTTCTCAAATACAGTAAATAATCATTGTTCGTAGATGCGATGTGCTTATACAGTAAATAATCTAATATTGTTCCTCTTAATTAAATTTTACGGTATGACGGTAACACATCAAAAAACTAGTTTGAATAGGTCGTTAGTTTAAATCTCAACGCTACCCAACTACAAAGTTGCAATCTTTCAGCAAATAAACGTGAACAAGTATCTACCTAAAAGCTTTAGAGATCTAACATGGTTGAATAACCCCGCAATAGAACAGCACTTAAGCAACATGTAAACACCGAGTTTAAAAGATAAATGTAAGTTTTGTAGCAAAGCGATTACAAACATGAATGATAGATATTTTAATGCTGAAAATAAATAAAAATCTAGAGCAGTAGAAGGAGATTAATGTTGAGTATTATTATCCCACATCACTTGTGGATAGATCGTGGCATTTGTTTAAAATATGTTGCTCACCTTACTTGCTATGAGGCCTTTTAGTGAGTAAGGGTATGGGCTTCAATATGGTATCAGAGCCCGGTTAGTCCCAAGTGATGTTGGGTCACCTCCCCCGTCCCAGAATGGACGGTATATTACACTTGTTGGGCCCGTTCGGATTTAGTCCAGCCCACAAGTGAGGGGGAGTGTTGAGTATTATTATCCCACATCACTTGTGGATAGATCGTGGCATTTGTTTAAAATATGTTGCTCACCTTACTTGCTATGAGGCCTTTTAGTGAGTAAGGGTATGGGCTTCAATAATTAACCTCTAGATGTAACTTCCTCCATTAGAGCAGAATAAACAGGAAATTGGGCTGGAGATTGACAAGATTGGAGAGTAGAGATCGGAGGGAGAGATGATGAACGAACTATTTTTTCTTGAGAAACTTGAAACAAAACGACGTGATGTCTTTTCTTTAAACTTAGTGCCATGGTGTGAATGTAATTGGAAAATGAAATAGTGTCATGCATGGGATGCAAGTGAGACTCGCCTGACATGCACACGAATGCATGCGATGCGGTTTGTTTTTAAGTGTAATAGAGAGGTATATAACTATATAATTAAGTTAAGCAACATTTAATGGATGGACAAAATGTTTTTTTAATGTTAAAGTTGGGAAGGATATAATAAAGATGATGTTGGGAATGCGTATTGCATCATGTAATCTCAGTTGTTCTCAATTAGGTACACTGTTGGCCCCGGTTTTATTGGTTTGGTGCTGATCCCGTGCCATTTGCACATGTGGGATCAACTGAGCCACCCATGAGAGCTCATGGACAGATGACTGATGGTTATGGATTTTGGAAGGTTCTCGATGATGGTCCTGATTCCCTTCTAACAGCTTTTTGGATCGCATTGTTTGGTGGTATTTCCTTTGATTATTAAGATTTGCAGATTGATTCGTTAATTACTGTTCCGTAAGAGATACATGACCGAGGGGGAGACTTCCTCCATGAAATGGGTAGAGTTTATGCACTATAGGGTTCAAGTTTAGGTATATATATATATATATATAGTAGGGAAAAGTATATTTTATTTATCGATGGCGCACGGAAAACAAAATTTTGACCCGACTTGACCCCCACTGCGGGTCGGGTAGAAATTCAGAATTTTTTGGGTCAGGTCAATGAGTGTATTTTTGGAAGAAAAGCCATGGGTTTAAATTTCTTTTATGTAAAAAAAAAAAACTTTTAACAAACACCAACCCGTTCAAAGTTGTACGTAGCTAAATTTACATAATAAATAACTAATAAGTTGACTATGTTGTGTGACATATTAGCTCGTTATAGATATATATAGAGATATGTATAGATATAGAGAGAGGTATGAGAGACAACAATAAGGGAGACTTTATTAATCATAATGTATGAATGAATCATCAAATAGAAGACCCCTAACCCTCTTTATATAGATAGAGGGGTAGGGTTACAAGCCCACTTGGGCCCATAAAGTACAAGCCCAATAGTCCAATAATATCTTACAACACTCCCCCTTTGGACGTCTTGAATTCTTCGTCTTCATGCAGTCGATCTGAGTCGAGTTCATTCGCAGTGCTAAACACATAAAAACCTTAGGGCCGGAAAACCCAGTGTGGGACAAAACCGGTACCTAGGAGAAACTGTGTAGCCGAATGATATATGCCGAAATATCATGTAAGTAACTAACCACAAAACAGTGTGCCTCATCAAAACCTTGCCAGAGCAAACCCAATGGGAAAATCTCTGATCGAAGGAAAAAGAGTGCAACAATGGTAGTAGTAGGGGATCAACCACAAAACAGGTGCCTCATCAAAACCTTGCTAGAGTAAACCCAGTGGGAAAAAATCTCTAGTCGAAGGACAAAAGAGTACACAGTGGTAAGAAGTATACAACAGGATACTCCCCCTAATTTCGGCAATCTTAAGTGAGATATGATGGGAACGTGTCTCGCTAAAAACCTTGCCAAGGAAAACCCAGTGGGAAAAAAACCTTGGTCTAAGGACAAAAAGAGTACACGAGCATGCGACTGGATGCTCCCCCTCACTTGCACACGACAGGGTGCGAAGATTTCGACTAAGTAGTAATTAGTGCAATAAGCATTCACCTGGATGCTCCCCCTCACTTGCACACGACTGGGTGCAAAGATTTCATATTCCAAGAAAGAGTACGAGCATTCGACTGGATGCCTCATTTACTTACATACGACTGGATGCAGGAAAATCTAACGTGGAATAGAACGAGCATTCAACTGGATGCTCTTAAACTTCATTTGTGAAGATTAATTTCGGCGAGAAATGCTAAATAGCATAATGTAGTCATGTCTCTCTTGATCAATAACAACAAGTTGTCTTCTATGACAAGTGTTTTATCTAGATCGTGAGACAGAACATATGTAATTCAAATATGACTAATACTAGCTCGAAGTCATATACACTCTCTAGTCGTCTCATAGAGCACGAATAGATCAGAGTGATTCACTTGGAGTCATTCCAAGACCTCCAAGATGTCGCCTTATTCCTAATGGTAAAGACATACCATGTTAGGAATATCCCTTATGCGGGTCTGATAAGTAACCGGCATCGGTATAACCGAAAAAGGGTTGCGTTAATTCGAGTACCGAAGGGGGTAGGTACACTCGATGACGCAAATGGGATAAGACAAGCCCTCATCCACAGTTACCTTAAGGTAATGGGAAAATGTCTTTTATGCCATTTCGATGGCAGCGTGTTAGCGCGATGCTGTGTCGAGCTATACCATTCACAGCAGACGAGATGTTCGTCCTAGCACATTAGACCAAGTACAATAATGCGCTTATTGTACTTAGATATGAACATCATGGTTCAATATCTCTTCATCGTCACATCAGGGACGGAATGGGTCTATATCAATGTCTAGTGATCGAACGATCATGGGAGAATCTGACGACTTAGCGTCATGATGAATACAACGTCATAACACCTTCTGGGTGTAGTCTGAATCATGGACTTAGATTCAATCTTTACGGGAGTCGATCATCAGGCCGAGTCACTACCGTTTCTTCCCAAGATCCTTCATCTCGAAGGCAAATCCAAAAATGGATCGCGTAATAAAACACGCAAGGGCATAATACTTGTTCAAGTATCCCAAGCTAATCAAGTACTCACTTAGGCGGTATACCACATCCGCTCGGATTATATTAATCCATATAGTGAACGTCTCAGTCAATTGAGATCGTGTTCCATGGCCAGAAACTACTTGATTTAAGCACATGAAGTCACACAGGGACCTTCATCTATATCTCTTTGTCTAAATCCCCATAGAGATAAAACAGTGACCACAATCACATGCTGCATAATCAGTTTTTGGGAAACTACTAAACTGATAAAGTAGGGGACCGTTATAACGTCCATTACGAGGAAATAACCCATCTCGTAACCAATTCCAAGATGTGAGAGAAGCCTTGCGCTACTAGGCGAGCATTCTACAATCTCATTATTCTCATCACTTTTCCTTACGAATAACCAAATAAACAAACTAGTTTAACATTGGTGGCGTTGGAGCTACAGGTCCGAACACACTTTCGCTAAGGAGTCTACTTGGATTGCAAGTTTCCATTAGTACAGTCTATTCTACGTTGACTTCAGGCAACGGTACATGGTTCCCTATCATAATTTGTTCATATTATCAGTCGTCACCGAATATATGAACAAGTAATCAATGACAGTCTCGTTTCGCTTCAATATCGTCTAAGATATCATGATCGACAGATATTTCGAGATTCTTAGGATGAGGAGGAAATCACACATCTCCTTGATCCTTTATAATCTCGTGCGACAAACGAGTTTCAGTTCACCACCTCTGGGGCTGAACGAATTAAGAACCGGTCAACTTCCTCATATCTTAGGAAGGACGACAGACTGACGGCTGACGGCAGCGTCCTTTGCTTGGCGGGTTCGGCCAAAGCAACGTGTTACGACAGGAACACGGCGTCCGACAGGGACGTCTATCCTTGCAAGCATTTTGCAGCTGGTATAAATGATCTCGTGACATCTCATAAAGTCATTAAATGCGTCTGGCATTTAGTTAGACTTGAGGGAGTCTATGCACTTACTTATCACTAAGTGCAGTTTTGGGGATCAAGCTAAGACTGAGTGGGTTATGCCACGTTACTTCACGTCGTTCCTTATCAACGGTAACGTGCAAATCTCCCCCTAACGACGGGGAGAACAGTCTTAGCGATGTCACTTTCGCATATCATGCGGTAAAGAGATCGCTTGCCAAGGTTACTCTATCAAATGATAGGCAGGAGATTCATAATCGACTTATGTCCCCTTCAGAGGTCCATATTTTGAACGCTAGAACGGCTCAATCAAAATATTAATTAATCACTCTAAACACGCGTTATTATGAGACTTCTGGCTCATAACCAGTAACCAGCTGGTACGCATATGGTGTTTGAGTGTCTATGGGCCTCATAACGGACCAATGCAGCAAAATAGCATAACCCACACGGAAATATAAATCTTGGTGCGCAAGACCAAGATGTGCGTGCAATCATTTGCAGTCGCATCAACAAACTTTCCGTGAGTCCATTTGGGTCTGAACATAATCGACAGGATGTTCAATTTGAATTTCCAAACTCAAGTAATTCAAATCGAAATTTCGATTATTACTCTTCGGAATTATCAAGTCGACTAGACTTTTCAGGATAATCCGGATCATGAGCCATCAACTTAATGATAGGGCTAAAAGTTTGGGAAATGCTGCATTTCTGTGGACAACAATAAAATGTGACCTTATTGTCGATGCATCAACCATAACCATTTATATTTATGGTCCGTTTTATGGTTGGATAAGTCCACAATAACTCCTTCAATTCTTTACCAGAATTCTACGAGTTCATTTCGTGATCTTTACACATACTAGTCTTTCAAAGTGAGCATTAGTGGCATGAATTTCGGATTAATCGCGAAATATATTCTTAGAGAGAATCCAAATGCTATGCGATTATAAATCAAGCATCGTCTTTTGACCCGGGAATATCTCATCCGGTCAATGCCATAATATCAAAATGCTCTTATCAATCGACGACAAGCGAATGATAGTACAGACAATCATGTCTTAGCATCTAAATCATTTATCATTCGACGACAGGCGAAATGATAAGGTAACTTTAAATGCTTTAAAGAATGTGGTACCAACCACTTGAAAGACATTTCAACTCCTCTAAAATACGTTTTTGAGTGGAGGCTATGTAAAGAAATTTCATTTCTTTCATGAGCTATTACCAGATAACACTGGTTTTCTCGAATATTTTATAACTCAACAAGGTACGACAGGACCTGCATGAGTATAACGCCTCATATTTGACAAATCAATTTGGCTTTACCAAAGATTTCGATTTTGGAACGACAGGTCCAGAATCGTTGTCATTGAGTGCTCTTTTAGGCAAGTAGTTGGTGAAATTATATGGTACATTGTTACCCACTATTTCCAAAAAACCAACTACACCACAAGTATTGCCTAAAATTTCATAATTTAAAGTTTGGTCACATTTGTCAAAGGAATTTGCTCAAAAAACACTTTAAATTATTTCGAGAAATTTCATAAACAGGCAAACCATAATCCAAAAGTATGTCCAAATGGAAAAATAATAATCCAAATGGAAAAACATAATCCAGATGAGCGAAAAAATGGCTCAATGATTTATCAAAATCAATAAAGAAAGGTGTCAAACTCATTTGAGCCACAAAATCGGGGGTCTCAAGAGTTTCCTTTCAATTAGCTTTAACCACATTAGCATCGGTTTTTCCACCTTTATAATAGTTGTGAACTATTTAAGGAGTAACCGTGCATGACCATTGTCTTTATAGCATAGAGTTGGCTCCTTGAGCATCATCTCTTACTTTGTGACAACGGCCCATATTGTTCCTTTCAATTACTGTCTTGGAGCCACAAGTTTTCGATTTTTGACGATTGTCTAAAATCTCCCTTGGCTAGGCGATTCATCGGGATCGCGACAGTTCGAGACAAATAACACTTTTCTCGGTTCTCGATTCGTGGAAAAAAATGTACACGAAGAGCATTAATATCAGGCAAACAATTCGCCATTGACCCAATAGGATTAAAATTACTCACCGGGGTAATTTTCTTATCCAATAACAGATGGGCGATAAAGGAACATGGTGAATATAAATTCATGATACTGCTTATGGAATGCAATTTCCAAGCTAGTATTTTGGTGAAGGATTGCTCCAATATGTCAATTTCAGACATTTGTTCACCATAGACGTCATCACGTCTCAAATGTGGCGGCGGAATAAAATCAACGCCTTAGCATTCATCTCGAGGGTAACAACAAACTCGTGTTTTACTCATCAAAGATGACATCCAAATAATTTGGGTATCACATGCTCACACATCAGGGTGACTAACATGTGGTGACGGAATAACATCAACGTCTAAACAGTCATTTCGCAAGTATGTTTTGCGATTTTTCTCATCATAGATGGCATCCAACATGTGTTGGGAGTTCTGGATTATTTTTCATATAAAACGACTGGTTTATATGTTTATGGTTTGCACAAGCACAAACTTTAATTTCGAAACGACAGGTTCGAAAATAGTTTTGCTTTTAATGTGAATTGGTTCTCATTGATCGAACGACGGGTCGATACTGAGACACCAATTCGGCGAAACATACATCACTATATAAACACATTCGGGGAAATTATTATTTAGTCAACCCCTTTCGGTAGCTCTACTTGAAAAACGACCAGGAAAGACGGTGAGGGTGGAGGGCACGAATGCCACTTAAAACCCGACCTCATTAGGATATCGACTTCCGCCTATATCTTTCCTAGACATCGTATCCAAATAGGTGAGCCTATTTAGGGAAGGTTCATAATTTTTCCAACTTAAATGTGAAAATATATGATTTCGCAATTCTACCATTCATGGCAATAAATAACAGGTATATCTTTTCTAGATAACCACATATATACAAGGCAGTATAAAATATATTCATGATATATATCTAATCATGCAGTAGATTTGGTGATAAACTAAATCAATTCAGGATTATCAATCACACAAATTATATCATACCAAATCAAATCAAATCAATTAACTGCCATATGGTATATTTATATCTATGGTAATATCAAAAGATATGTTGATTATACTAATAAGATATCAATCAATTATCTACGGTTTATTGCCATATAAGTAATTCTATACATGGTAGTTTTAACATGCAAGCAAGCAATATATTTTTAATTACCAATCAATTCTATATATGGTAAAAAAATATTTTAACATGCAAAAAGGTTAAATTTACATGGAAACATATCAATTTATTCAATTAACATGCAATTTTTTTATTCACTTGCCTTTTTAATAAATATATATATATATATATGCATGTGGGTGAATATTTAGACCGAATATTGACTTTTATAACACATATATACTGTTTTTATACATGTAATATATTACAGGGACTATCCGTGTAATTACAGCAAACTATATATCTATTTACAGCATTATTACAGTTTCAGTCCATAATTTCAGACAAGTTTCAGCGAATTACAAAACAGTCATACTGTTTTCAGTATATAACATATTCAGTTCGGCAGATTACTACATGTTTACAATTAATCAGACAAGCCATATGTACTACATGTTTACAATAATACATGGTTTGATTTTTACAGTATATATGGGCCAATTCCAGAATCTTTTTAATTCAAGTGTACACCGATACAAGCAATTTATTTATATGCAATAAATTATACACACGGTCAGACAATTATGTTCACAGTCATGTTTGTATTTCATGTAACCTTTACTTAGATGCTCTGGTATTAGTTTTATATAGTAAAAAATTAGGATTTTATGTACCGTCCTCACGGTATGTTGGTGAAGGTCGATATAACAATAATCCGATAAAACCCGGTTAAACCTCAAGGTTTATAGATATTCAATATCCGTGCGTTTACCCAAAATCTCCAATACCCACGAGCGTATATCCTAGTCTCCGCGAGCAAAGTGCTGATAACGTGTTGTGTGACATATTAGCTCGTTATAGATATATATAGAGATATGTATAGATATAGAGAGAGGTATGAGAGACAACAATAAGGGAGACTTTATTAATCATAATGTATGAATGAATCATCAAATAGAAGACCCCTAACCCTCTTTATATAGATAGAGGGGTAGGGTTACAAGCCCACTTGGGCCCATAAAGTACAAGCCCAATAGTCCAATAATATCTTACAACAGACTAGAAATATTTTCAATACTATAACTTATGGAAAGTAAACTTTTGATGGTATGTACTCTCACTCATTTCATTCATTTTATGGACTTAACAATGATATAAAATCTTTGTTCCACTACAAAAAAATACTAAAATAGTGACGGCATTAGTGACGGTATTTTTTGTTACGAGCTTATTAGCGACGGTTTTTGTGACAGTTTAGTCAATTTGCGACAGATTTGTGACAGTATTTTAAATTAGCGACAGGTTTGTGACAGCTTTTGACTCTCACTAAATCAAACATTATTTTGTAGTGTTCGCTGTATTAAGTCCAGATCAGTTGGCGACATTTTATTCTTAGACGTGATTTAACAAATTTTAAGTGTTACCAGATCATTTTGATACACCAACTATAAAGACAATGACATGAAGTGTAGTTTATTTCTTGGCCAATAAATCAACGCCTCGTTTCGTTTCGTAAAAATTTAATTCTTCAGATCGAATTAATTCCAACACCTTATAAAAAATTAAGACAACCCATAGCATGAGACAATGAGAGGCTTTGATGTTGATTTGGCTGATAATGCAAACTAATGGTAAGAAGTCTCGTTTGAAAACGAACTCAATCAAATAATATAATATCTAAGTTAATTTGATTTTGGAAATTAGTGGTAATTTGTCCTCGCCCTAAATATTCACCAATCAAAATTCCGCTTGTTTGAATATTTATCTATGGTTGCTGAAATTATATATGTGATGCTTTTTTCTTTGTTGGTGAGTATTGAGAGTTGAAAACATCAACATAAACATAAACATAAACAAGTATGGCATATATATATATACACACACACGTGCGTGTAACGAACTGAAATAAGAAAAATACGACAAATATTTACCGGTGTGATGAACTGAAATAAGAAAAATACGACAAATATTTACCGGACCACGTTTGGTCATATTAAATATAGGTCATTTTTGGGTCATGTTATCGTTTTTTTTCATATGTATTCATAATTTTTTTAAAAACAACTTTCTATTTTATTTATAAAGTGTTTGTTAAAAAAAATCTGTAAAATTTGACACTTTCTGTGTATTTATTAATATTACTAGCTTATTAATTGCCAAAACAACAATATATACCAAAAAATATATAAAAAGTCAAATTTTACAGTTTTTTTTAACAAACACTTTATAAATAAAATAAAATTTTAATTTAAGAAAAAAAAAAAAAAATATGAATACATATGAAAAAAACGATAACATAACCAAATGTAAACCCAAGATTTCCATACCGTAATTTGCAAAGATAGGAATATATATATAAGGCATAGAGTTTACTCTCATTGTAATCCATTCTCAAGCGTTACCATTCCCAAAAAGTATGATCAACTGCGTTCTAAGATGGACGACTTTATAATTAGTTATAGATTTTTTATTATATTTAAGATCTAATTAAATAATTGTTTAAGAATAAGGAAAACCACAATTTAAATTGCGATTATAAGTTTTGGGTGTCGCTATGCAAGAAACAGTAAATTAACAATAAAATACACATATATACACATTTAGTATTAATATTAATTTGTTTTGTAATAGCATTAATTACGAGTTGCTTGCTTACTGTATCAGGTTGCAGTTGCAGTGAAAATGTTGTTGATATCCATGCAAAGTAGCTACCACACTAGAAAATTGTTTAGTTCACTGTTAACACGAAATATATGCATTTTTTTTTATTCTCTATTGTCGCTTGTTTTCGTGTCCGGCTTTCTATTATTTCTTGTGTAAATTTTAGATTTTTTTTTTTGTTTCCGTTTTCCCTTTCAATTCCCGCTTCTGTTTCCCTTCCTAATTTCTTGCAGGTAACCATAACTTCCCATATAGTACTTAATTAAAGACTTTTTGTAACTAACATGATTAAAAAATTTACATTACGTCTGGATCCCAACATTGGACAATAAGCAAGTCAACTCATTAGTGGTTCCTCGCAAGTCGCAACGCAAACCTTCCTGATAATTGTGATCATACATCAAGTTATTATCCAAATAACAAAGTTAAAATTATCATTATTGACCGATGAAAAACAATTTTAGAATATATATAACAGAATATTTTAAGCGTGTTTTTAATCGAAGTAATCAGAACTAGAGGCGGCTTGCTAATTCAACCACATTCAGACCGACCAGGTACTGTCAATGTATTTCGAAACTAGATAGAACCAAATAATATTGATTTTGTGATAGTCAAATCATGTCATAAAGCTGTCACAAAATGATTTTCCTGTCACAAACATGTTACAAATTCATTTTTCTGTCACAAAACTCGTAGTTAATAGGTTCGTCACAAAAAAATTCGTTACAATTCTCGTAGTTATTTGTAAATTTTTTTTGTATTAAGTGAAAATAGGAGACTACACTGATGGCTAGCTAGGTGAGCCCTAGATTTCACTAAACTCTTTATCAACCTTTTTTCTTATATTTCACCAAACCTGAAAATTTTCAAGTATATATATGTTGGTTAAAAATACAGCTTTTGGGTGGTGATTTTACAAGCAAATACTTTATTTATTTGTACAAATTTCACATCCAAAAGGTTTTGTTGTGTCCCTAGCTTCTTTTCACCCTTCTTTTTGGCAACAAAATGGCTCAATTTTATTAAAGAAAAAGTAGCATTTCAGAGCAAGGAACATTCCCCCAAGCTAACATATGATCAATTCGGTTCAAAATCCGATAACATTAAAAAGATACAGATCAATCACTATGTTTCTAAAGAAATTAAGAGCCAAAAACCTGCAAATACAAGGACAAAAAACTTTCTTTTACGTACTGTAGGTTTAGTTGTGGCCTAATTGATGTAATTAACAACTCAATTTCTAATGGATTTTATTCCCCTGACTGTAAAAACATTTCAAGCATAATAATATATACTCGGAAAAGATATTGAGAATAAAAATAAAGGTCAATGGTCATATTTGTGAATGACGTAGTCCATATGGATAAGTAATTAACAGGCCATTAAATTAAGTTACTTAAACACACATTTATAACATATATGAACCTTTCACGTCACCTATCCCAGTCTGTAAGGTAGGTCATTCACTATACTCATCGGTTCGTCTTATGCCTCCGGTATAGGAAGAGACATACACCATTACCAACATATAAATATTTAAAGTGCACATTTGGACCTCTCACGTCATTCGCCCCAGTCCGTAAGATAAGTCATTTCCTATACCTCTCGGCTCGTCTTATACCCCCAGTATAGGGAGAGACATAGACCATTGCCAACATATAAATATTTAAAGTGCACACTTGGACCTCTCACGTCACTCGTCTCAGTCCGTAAAATGAGTCATTCCCTATACCTCTCGGCTCGTCTTATGTCCGGTATATGGAGATACATACATCATTGCCAATAAATAAAACTCAAGGCCTTGGCCAATAATATTATACCATTCAATTATCACAATTTCCAACAAAATCACATAAGTCAAACAAGTCCAACAATATAAAATCTCATTCAGGCATTTTAACAAACACATTGTATGCGTAAACTACAACTCATCTTTATTCAATATAAAATTTACCCAATTTTATCAACAACTATAATAACACATAACAACTCATAAAAACACACAAACGTATCTATATTCTCATTAATTCGAAATTCATATGTCTAAATTCTCAATTATCAAATTTAAATAAGTGAATTAAAAGTGCAACACATAAAACTCAATTAACAATTTAATAGAATTTAATTGAGATAAAAGAAAAACCCCCAAATTTTAAAAACTTAAGATCTAACTCTAACATACACCCCCGTCCAGTCGCAATGGATAACCTCCGTTACCTTAGTTCGTAGAGGAGATGATTCCTGTAAAAATCCGTTAAGGTGGTTTCTTCTTCTTCTTTCTAAGCTTTGTAATCTATCTTTTCTCTTTTTGTTTTTGGTTTTCTGTTTTGAAAGTGGGCTGAAAAGTGGTTTACGTGAAACTGTTTTGAAAGAGTTTGGAAAAACGAACTATTTGGTACCCAAAGTTTTAAAAGTTAACTCATGATCACAACTATTATTTTACTACTCAAAAATAGCAAATCTTTATAAACAAATCTATTGGGTCCTTTTTATTTATAAAATTAGTAACGGGTTTTAAAAATAAAGTTTTTCGAAAGACTTTCGGTTTTTGGCTAAAAATTAGTATAAAACGTTTTGGGATAGATTAAATCATAAATAAAACCATTTATAAAAATCCGAGATGTTACATTAAGACCCAAAAACCTGCAAATACAAGGACAAAAAACTTTCTTTTACGGACTGTAGGTTTAGCTGTGGCCTAATTGATAGTAATTAACAACTCAATTTCTTATGGATTTTATTCCCCTGACTGTAAAAACATTTTAAGCATAACAATATATACTCGGAAAAGATGTTGAGAATAAAAATAAAGGTCAATGGTCATATTTGTGAATGACGTAGTCCATGTGGATAAGTAATTAACAGGCGAATATTACAATAATCTAAGACAGCTTATTTTCAACTAACTTAGCTCAAAATAACTTAATTAGCATAAATTAGTGTAATCATAGTTGATTTTTGATTATTCCCTCATTAGCTCATTAGCTGATAGCCTAATAGTCTAATCCTAACAGGTCCGCATGACCTCTGGGAGTAGGTGATGATAGCTGTATCTTTTTTTTTTTAATGAATATTTGATTGATTATAGTATCTTAGTAAAGTTGTCAACGAGGAATTTATAGTTTATAATAGTTGATGCATTAATTTTCCCTAACATGACCAATTTCAAGAACAATTAACCGTAGTGTTATAGTCGTGACAACTCTGCAACTACATATTTTTCGATATTAATGTATATAGTCTGAAGTGTGTTATTTTTGTTTTGAATCGTAGCGTGTACTATTTCAGAGCATTTATATTTACATATTGACTCATCGATAAGGTGTGGCGACACATTTTTTGAAAATTTGTATGCTGGTATACACACGTACGGTATGGAAAAAAGTTTGTATGCTGGTAAGAAAATTTTTTGCATACCGAGTGGGGTTCAAATTTTATCAGATTCGAAGAATGTTCATGTTTTCGTCATAGTTTCGGTTTTTTCATATGTATTCGTATTTATTTTTTTACAGAATGTCAAATTTTACATATTTTTTTGAACAAACACTTTATAAATAAAATAGTATATTGATTTAATAAATAAAAATTCGAAAAAAAAAATTATAAATACATTTGAATTCGATAAAATTTGAACCCTAATGAGTGGATGTGGATTTTTGTCACCGACTCATAAGCATATAATAGTAATGACTTAGGGCCATTATGGCTCTATCGAGACGGTTAATTTTAAGGACTACATACATACTATATATAAAGTACAAATTTTGAAGTTCAGAAAGATAATTTTTTATACCATATATATCCCACATATGGTATAACTAATAACTGTTTGCTCTTGAATTATCGGTTTCAAAAAGTGTGTATACTTCTGTTTTCACAACCCAGATCAAACATATACTATATCTGAGCGTTTCTAATAAAATTCACGCTCAAGATTGTAAGTGTGTGAGCATATTGATTACTACCTAAGAACTTTACAAGTTCCGATGCAAAGAACTCGATTTATCCCACGGTAAATTATATTCTATGATTTCCGCCTATATGCTCGACGGAATTTACGTTTTGACTCCTTGCTTTTAGTCGATCCAAGATAGCCCCCAAGTTTTGAAAAAATTACGGATTTTGTCTATAGATATCAAGAACAGAAATTTGTTGTAATCATAAAGGTTAAATTGATTGACCTCCTTGTGGTATAATTTCAGAGTAAATTAGTATCCTTGACATAGCTGTAGGAGTCGTATTCCAAATAAAAAGACACTACCAAACTGGCAAAATACTTTGATCAATACCATATTTATCTCCTTTCAATAAACAAATGCAAATAATACTAGGATCCCGCTGTATTCCCCCCACATTACAGTAGGTCTCTTGAGGTGGCGTGAAATGAGAGATATTTAAGCTTATTATTTATTAGCATCATTTGGAGGTCGGGATAGATTAGTATGTTGATGGACCCTATAAATAATATATTTGACAACAAATATTGTGTAGGGCTAACTATATATCATTTGGGAGTACAAATGATGCAAAATGAGTGTAATACCATGGGGTTATGGTTTTAAAATTAGTCAAATTTGAATGAGATTATTCGTCCGACCTTCTTCTTTATCTCACTTACGAACCGGATTATTAGATTAGCACCAAACGAGCCCTTTATGTTTCTGTTGTAAGATCCACACGACCTGAACAGCGGAACCTACAACAAAAGGTGAAGTAGGGGGATCCATAGATCGATCTCATCAAACGAGTACTAATCATTAAAACTATGGACTCTTACTATGACCCACCCGATGTGAAGTGATACACTTACAATTTTAAAGGACAAGCTGACAATTAAATTTGGTTAACAGTTTTTAATTTTTTGAGATACAAACTCGACTTGACTGCAATTTTTTAAGTCGATTTAAAACTCCACTTGAATGCAATTTTTAAGTGGATTTAAAACTCAATTAACTTGAATGCAATTTTAAATCGATTTACAATTTTAAGTCGCTTTGGTTAATAGATACGTTTTGACACACACTCATGCACTGACTTGTTGAGCCCATCTTATATCTATCGAGGTATATCACTGGATCGGACACCATGAGCCTCTACAAAATTGTGGGTTAGAAAAACTGTACCTATATCATCAAATATTAAAGACTATATATATATACATCCATCAAATATTAATTAAAGACAAAATTGTGATACAGACATGGCTGTTGTAAACTTGTAATAACTCCACTTTTGACTATTTTCAATTTTTAACATATATGAAACAATAATAAAATCATGACATGTCGACTATCTTAAAAATGAAAGGAAACAAACATGGTCACCAACCTTTTGACAACAAGAGATAGATACACCACAAACCTGTATTTAAACCCTTCACTAATATCTCCTCACCTCAGCAACATAACAAAGAGTTGCAATATCCCTATCTGTATATATATAGACACATATCTAGTATATACATTGAGAGAGGAATAAAGAATGGAGTCTATACTCGAAACAGTTCGGTCTATTCCTATGCCGTTACTGTTCGTGGTTCCACTAGCCTTCTTTTTGGTGATATCGCGTATGAGGCGGAAAAGGTTTCCGCCTGGGCCCACAGGATGGCCATTGATCGGTAACATGGGAATGATGGATCAACTCACGCACCGAGGGCTTGCCACGCTGGCACAGAAATATGGAGGTATATTTCATCTTCGTATGGGGTTCCTACACATGATCACTGTCTCCTCACCGGACATCGCTCGACAAGTTCTCCAGGTAAGTACTAAATAACCAAATTATAATTACTATAGTTTTTTTACGGCTACATTTTGCAAATTAATCATTTCAAAATGATGAAACAGTGTGAACCACAGAAAACACTATGGCTAATTGGCTATATATATATATAGTAAACAATATACCAAGTATACAATATACCAAGAATTTTAGACCAAAGTTGCATATTCAAGTCATGTTAATCTAGTTACGTACTCTTTCCAAAAACAAAAAACAAAACTTGTTACGTGCACGTATATATATATACTATCTAGAAAACTTGTTACTTACGTGCACGTATATATATATACTATCTAGGTTCTAAATTTAGGCTTCTGAATAGCATTGAAAGCAAGTGATACTGTGTTATCTACCATATTATAAACTTCCAAACTACGTACCTTATTGTTTCAACTTTCACGATCAATAATTAATCTAGACTTGATAAATGTGCAGAAAAGCTTTCTCGTTTTCATCTGTTATCAGAATAGACAAAAACAAATATTGTGCACAATATTATTCATCAATTGATCTAAATATTTCAACATAGCCAAAAAATAAAAATAAAAAACACCAAAAAAGGTCGACTCGGCTATGAACAAAGCTGCTCTTTATTGATTTATAAAGTGATGATCTAAATATTTCAACATAGCCAAAAAATAAAAATAAAAAACACCAAAAAAGGTCGACTCGGCTATGAACAAAGCTGCCCTTTATTGATTTATAAAATCGTTGCAAAGATTAAGAAAAACTAGTAAAAAATAGTTGTCACTGCTCCCCCTCGCTCTTTTTAAACTTTTTATGTAAAGTCGATATTACTCCTTTTTATGTTAACATTGAGAAGAAGTTTTGTTCCTTGATTAAATTAATCATGTGCAACACTTTACACTCATGCACAGGTTCAAGACAATATCTTCTCAAACCGACCGGCTACTATAGCCATCAAATACCTAAGTTACGACAGAGCTGACATGGCGTTCGCCCACTACGGCCCCTTCTGGCGCCAGATGCGCAAACTCTGTGTCATGAAGCTCTTTAGCCGCAAGCGCGCAGAGTCTTGGGAGTCTGTTCGCGACGAAGTTGACACCATGGTCCGCTCCGTCGCAAACAGTACTGGCTCACCTGTAAATGTAGGCGAGAAGGTTTTTGAGCTGACTCGCGACATAATCTATCGGGCAGCCTTTGGGACCATCTCAAACGAAGGTCAGGATCAATTTATCGGGATCATGCAAGAGTTTTCAAAGCTATTTGGCGCGTTCAATATAGCCGATTTTATCCCATATCTAGGTTGGATTGACCCTAATGGGATTACTGATAGGCTTGTTAAGGCTCGGGCATCTCTAGATGGATTTATTGACAATATTATTGATGATCATATTGAGAAGCGTAAATCTGGTAAAATGTCGGTTGATACCGAAACTGATATGGTCGACGAGTTGTTGGTCTTTTATGGTAATGAAGCGAAAGTTACTGAATCGGATGATTTACAAAATTCTATCAAATTAACAAGGGATAACATCAAAGCTATCATCATGGTAAGTGCTTTTTATTAAATTTAATCTAGTATAGATCTCTGTTTGTGCTTAGAAATCGTAACAATTTACAACAAGTAAAGATATGTACATGTGATGAAATGGTAATATATTTTGAAATTGGGAAAAAGGTATAACTTCACTGTAAAATGAACAATGACGCCTGGATAAGTTTCATTAGAGTGGTGGGGGGGAATAGAAAACACTGATTTAGACATTATGACAATATTTGACTTGTTAAATATAGTGTATTAAAATTTTATTGATTAATCTAACCTTTTGAATCATTATCACATGATAAATAGCATTCTCTACTAGTGCTCAAATTTTATTTCATCGAGATATTGAATCAATAGTAAAATAAACTGAGCAAATAGTCATGATCTCAAACTGTATTATTCAACCAATTAAGTGGTACTTGGAGTTAACATCTTATATTGTTGAACTCTTATTTTTTTTGCATTTAAAGTTGCTTCCATGTCTTCGAATTTCAACTAAAAAGTGGTTGTAATATGCCGACAACCATATATGGTCAAATACTACTAAAAAGTAATTGTGCTTTGTAGTTTACAAATTAATTAAGAAGTACTATATATATTTTATAAAACAATAGGCGTGAGCCATTATGTCTTGAACAAATAATTAATATGTTCATGAAACTTCTTGACCTGTTGTATAATTTTCGTTCTTAAACAACTAATTAGTGTAGATGTTTGAATTATTTTGTTGACAAAAAGGTTTCAATGAGAATGACATTCTGCAGATTGGAGAAATGTTGAAATTCACATGTGAATGGTATTAATGCTTTTTCAAATTTACGACAAAATTATTTGTATAACTTAGTACTTCAAAAATAGAGAGAGACGGTCTTAATTTTGTATAACCACGTCATATACTTTTACTTATTGACTTTTTGCTTTAAATTTTGCACCATATATAACTGGTTATCTTTAAAGTATTACAAGGGTCGACATTAATTAATTTGATAATACGAAAAATTGTGACTACCAGAAAATATCGAGATAAAAATAGACATTTTTCAAAATCGTTGGTAATTAATGAATGCTGTAAATTTTAACAACATGATAACAACAAATTATGTTATTAAATTGTTGTTAAATTTTATAGGCAATCACTTTATCAACACTTTCTAAAATAAGTCTATTAGTATCCTGTCATTTTTATATTTTTTTGCATGTATATGCCCTCTTGGCCTCTTATTTCCATTTTAATAAATTAACAAGCTAATTATTTGCATAATGGTCATATCACAGGACGTCATGTTTGGCGGTACCGAGACCGTAGCATCGGCAATTGAGTGGGCAATGGCAGAGCTAATGAGGAGCCCTGAGGACCTTAAGCGGGTCCAGCAGGAGCTTGCGGAGGTGGTAGGCCTCCACCGTCGTGTAGAAGAGTCAGATTTTGAAAAACTGACCTTCTTCAAGTGCACAATGAAAGAAGTCCTCCGTCTCCATCCACCAATCCCTCTCCTTCTTCACGAGACATCCGAGGACGCCACTATAGCCGGATACCATGTCCCCGCGAAATCAAGGGTCATGGTCAATGTGTATGCTATTGGGCGTGACCCATCTTCTTGGGCCGACCCAGATGTTTTTAGGCCAACTCGGTTCCTAGAAGAGGGCGTGGCAGATTTTAAGGGTAGTAACTTTGAGTTTATTCCTTTTGGGTCAGGAAGGAGGTCATGTCCCGGGATGCAACTAGGTTTGTATGCATTGGAGATCGCGGTAGCGCATTTACTTCACTGCTTCACATGGGAGCTTCCCGATGGGATGAAGCCAAGTGAGCTTGACATGGGTGATATGTTCGGCTTGACCGCACCCAAAGCCACTCGGCTCATTGCGATCCCGACCCCAAGACTCATTTGTCCTATATATTGATGCCAAAAAGAATGAAATCGCGAGTTTTTTTTCTCTCTCAATTTATATTGTTTGAATTTAATGTTAAAAGGAATAAATGCGAAAGTAAGAAGTACAAAAGTTTCGAAAATGGAAGTGTGATTATGTCTAAATATCTTTTATTTCTTGAAAGACTTTGAAATTAAATCTAAATATCTCTTGTTTTTTCTTTGTGATGTTCATTGTTAAACAATAAAAGGATGATGAAATTGTACAGTACTGATGTACTGAATTCGTGCAAGGCTTGTAACTTATTTAATGAATGCAAAGTTTTACTTTTTTACTAACCTTAATAAACCCAAGTAACAGCATTAACCCCTCACAGATTTTACTCGAATCGAACGATACCACATTTACTCAAATGGTTCCCAAATCCAAAGTAACTGACAAATATCTCGAAAGGAAAAATAAACAAAAATCAATCTTAGCTATCAAGAAGTTAAATTAGCAAAAGTCGGCAAAAAAAAAAAAAAAAAGTCGGTTATACCATTTAACATGGACATCACACCACTAGAAATACAAAGTGTGAGAAAACTCCAATCTATTATCAAAACAAAAGAACTTTTTAACAAATGGAACTCTTTTCCAAATGATAAATTACGTCTACCAAACTAGTATATATAGTGGTTAAGGTAATAAATTTTACAAAATGGAAAAGTTGTATTTTCAGCTCCTTAATAATTTCCTGAAAAAAAAATAGAATTTGGATTCTGAATTAATCATATGTATGGGGGGCTAGCTACGTACACAATATCTAATCAACAAAGATGGATCGCCTTTAACGTGGGTCAAATTGCTCAGTACTATAGTACAAATGAAATAATACATGAGTATAGGGTTGGTCTATCATCTTCAAGGCTTTTCTTTGATACAGACGTCTTTTGATTAATACAAACGGTAATGGTACAAATCATGTCACGTAATAAAAACTCAACCTACTAAAAATTCAAATAAATATATTAAAACCCTATTTTGAGTCTACTCTAAATTTAATTAATATTAATTAATTTTTTTTTATTTTTTTTTAGTAGATTGGATTTTTATTACGTGGCGTAACTTATACCACACTCCACTAATACAGCCGCCGTCTGCATCAAGCAAACAGCGTCTGTATTTAGCAGATGGTCATCTTCGATCGGTCTATAGCAGATATCTCTTCCCAAGGACAACTCATTGCATATAAGGTAGGGCATCACTGCATGGGCAGTGAACTTTTTAGTTGTCAAGGCTGGCTACTTATACATAAATGTTTTTATTTTTATCAAAAAAAAAAACACAGTGATGTATCATTCGTGTATCTATGTGCTAAAAAACACAACGATTTTCTCTCAACCTGGAGTGTTTGTCTATATTACAACCAGGACCATCATGCGGTCTTTTTAATCTAAGCGCGGAATTTCTTATGCGTTATTTTAAGTTTGTAAAGAAAATTATATTAATTTTTTTAAGAGCTAGAAGAAAGCCAGAAAAATTACAAAATCTGAACAATGTCATAAATAAAGTATTGGTTTTTTACGTTACATAAATACATGCACATGGAAAAACGACTTCGTTCTGCAAAAAAAGAACTTTATTATTATTTTTTGTGCCTAATCAGAGAGTGGTACCCAAGCTAATGGGCTCACTTGGCTTATGTCAAGCTCATCAATATCCCTGATTAAAACCTATGCTATGAATTATCATTGTATTTCTCTTCGGAATGTAAATGGGTTGGACTAAAACAGATTGACCTGAATCCTAAACAAACCAATATGCAGCAAACTCGAAAATTTGGAACCAAATCAAAACAAATTATTTATATTTCAACAAACTAGGAAGTAAACAAAATTTGAACAGAACCAACCAAAATTCAAGGCAAACACGCAAAGTAAACCACAACATTTAAGAACACAGTTAAACTTTATGGAACCGATTTTCCATTTTTTTTATATATATATTTTGGGCAGTTTTGTGACCTAATTAAGTTTTGATGCCTAAGCTCATTGTTTTACCTTTCTATGAGTAGGACCTTTCTCTGCCTCAGACTAAACATGGCTCAAAAGAAGGTTTTATATTTTTTCCTTCTTATGGCCAACAAAAGGAAAGAACAAAAAACTTTAAAGAACAGAAAAATTGTCATAGTCTATATTGGACCCGTCGGTCTCCCGAAGAAATATTAGTCGGACAATTTAGCCCACATATAGTGGAGACTTTAATTGAGTTTATAGTGAACGCGTATATCCCCCTATCTATCGTGGAGGGGACACATTTATCAGTAATTTGCGAATTAACGGCTCAAACAATTTCTAAAGATACGGATTTCAGTGTCCGTATCTAGATACTTGTTTCATATGTTACGTAAAAGATATTTGTGGAGCACATAAAAGAAAGTTCAAAAAAGAATAAAAATTGGTTCCGAAGAATATCGCGCCATGATCGACATCCAATATTCTGTTTGGATAGCCAAAATATTAATTCCTAAAGGCTTTCGCAGGACACAAACAATGAAAAATAAAAAAAATAGAAGCTGCATTCCATTCCACAAGTTCAATCTTTCTTTCTGTGTACGTATTTTTTATTTTATTTTATTTTAATTAAGTTTCTGTGTACGTATCTAGAGACTTGTTTCTGTGTCACTGTGTGACTTAAGAGACATTTGTGGAACACAAAAATGAATATTAAGAAAAAAAGGACATTCCCGAACATCGCACCATTCAGTATACGTTTTGGATGACTAAAAAAGAATCAATGAAAGCATTTGCAGGACACAAACAATGAAAATCGAAATAAAAATTCTGCATTCGACTCCACAGTTTAATTTTCCTTTGTACGAAAAAAGAGTCGCCATCATTAGCAAATTAACGGCTCAAACAATTTCCAAAAATACGGATTTCTGTGTCCGTATCTAGATACTTCATTCTGTGTTTTAAGAGACATGTGAAACACACATGAAAACTGAAACGAGACAAAAAATAATTCCTGAAAATCACGCCGTCTAAATATTCCGTTTGGATTAATTAAAATGAATCAGCAAATATTCATGAATCAGTAAAAGCATTTGCAGGGCACAAATAATGAAAAATAAAAATTAGAAGCTGCATTTATCTAGATACTTCATTCCGTGTTTTAAGAGACATGTGGAACACACATGAAAACTGAAACGAGAAAAAAAATGATTCCCGAAAATCGCGCCATCTAAATATTCATTTTGGATTACTTAAAATGAATCACCAAATATTCCTGAATCAGTAAAAGCATTTGCAGGGCACAAATAATGAAGAAAAAAAAAATTAGAAGCTACATTTTGATTCCACAGTTCAATTTTCCTTTTCGAGGTTATGTAATTAAAAAATGAATCGCTAGAAGGAGGGGTCGAACCTCCGACCTTGTGGTTAACAGCCACACGCTCTAACCAACTGAGCTATTCCAGCTTTTGTGTTATATTATTTCTAAAAATATACATGAATGTACTAATTGATGAAAATATTGAAAAAAAACAACAATAATTATTTTTTATCCAAAAAAACTCGCTAAAAATTAAATCGCCCACCGAGGGGCTCGAACCCTCGACCACAAGGTTAAGAGCCTTGCGCTCTACCAACTGAGCTAGACGGGCTTATTGTTTACGATTCTGACACAATGTTATTTATATATAAGCAATTTTAACGAGCCCAATTTTACTTAATTTGACATATTAGACCGAACAAACACCTATTGGGACGTGTAGTAGATCAATTTTACCAACAGCTTACAAATTTTTATGTTACTTGTAAAAACATTCCATGTCGCTGATCATTGCATAACTTGCATCTAGGGATAGATTGTTCAAAATGATTTATGAAATTTATGGGCCGTTTGCGAGACATTATATAGACCTTCACTAATACTGACGGCGTCGGCTATATATATATGCATTGTATTTTCTTGACGTCCAGGTCAAGCGACTCAAGCCCTTCCAGGCACAATAATTTCGACTCTGATCTGGTTTGCATGATACAATTAATGTAGGTTATTCACCATTCACATACTAAAAGAAGCTCATTTTCATTAACAAAAAGAATGATATTGTAGAAAAATGAGAAAAACTTATCTAAACGTAGCACAGAAGGTCCCGACCATAGTAATACAGCCAGCAAACTGATAAATAATTAGTCTTGTAAGACATAAGTCCCAAAATGTACAGAGATTGAAAATGATATTTCCTTATTGTCAGTCTAGAAAGGATTGGACATAAAATGGAGGAGATAACATGCATAATTAACAGGACTAAAAAGCTATCAAACTGGTTAAGGTATGAATATAAAGACAGACCTTAATCAACTAATGGAAACAAAAAAGACTTGGGTTTTTCATTACCTAAAAGTGGATTAAGAAAATAATGTACATCTCTATTGGAATATTATGTTAATAGTCCTTAAAAGTTTTTGGTATTGTTCATATTTATAATCAATGTTTGAAGTGCTACACATAGAGTACCTATGTTTAGATATAGTACATATTTCTTTTTAAGTAACAATACCATAAAAGGCTAACTAGACCTGCTTGTAGCTTATGTGGAGATATATAATAGTCACTCTAATTTTAGTTACAAGTATTTTGTAATTCATGCATGCTACACCAATACAATTGCAATATTATTCTGATGTACCCAAAAAATTACAATATTAATTCTTATTGTCTTGTTTTTATCTTACTATAATATTTTTTTGTCAATTATATATTATTATTTCCAAATAATACCATCCATGTATATATAAAGTTTCACAACAAAATATGTACCAATTAAGTTCCACAACAAGGTTTTGATATAGCATGTGACGTCGTCTAAACTATGGTCTTATTTTTATAATAGATCTTGTTTGCGGGCTGAATGATTAAATATATACTTGCATAGTTACATACACTAATACGCATAAAGAAAACTGACATTGAAATAAAAAAATTGGTGTTAAACGTATTGCAAAATCAACTTGTATTTTCTCTTAATTGTCGTTTTGTAAGTTTCTAAACTTCACAAACTAACACGTAAATTATAATCAAAACACAACAGTGAATATGCTTCACCTATGGTTTTCATATGCGTATATATTTCTAAAAATACTTCCCAAGTTCTTTTTTTAAGATTTTACTATTACATGTAAATATATTTTTAAAAATACGTCTATATATAACAAACAACTTCGAATCAGTTCCGGTGAATTGACCCGTCCATTGGACGGACACCTATGCTAGTAATGATATAAAAGGCAATCAATATGGATCGAATAGGTCAAAACATCAGCATCTAAAGGTTGTGAGCTTAAGGATGCGCCTTTTGCCTCTACATCCGTCTCTTAAGTAGACTAAATATTTGATGCACAGGTGCTTCAATAGGCCAGAATTTATGCATTGAATACCAATGAATACAATACTCGCGATAAACTTGCGATACAGATACATTCCTTGTTACTTGTTAGGATTGGTTTGTTACTTGAGGCTCCTTCCGTCCTATAATTATTGTTCACTTCCATTAAATTGTCAAATATTCATTTCTTCTTCTTCTGAGTCGTAGAAGTAAACTTGAGTTTTTGTTCTGCAAAATTCGAAATACATAACTGGTTGACCATGCACGAAATGTGGGCCAAACAGTATACATTATATTGTGTTCCATTTCAAGTAAATTTAGCGCAATCACACAAAATTTGTTTTGGGTAATTGACGACACTACTCGTTCAAACATGAATTCTGAAACATGTTTATTGCAGGCTTACTTTGTTCTTTTGTAAATTTCACATTTTTGTGTTAAACGCCCCAACAGGGTGGAGCCACTGAATGACCAAGCACTAAGACCTCCACATACTTGCTGCTTGAGCCAATACCGCTCCCGCACTTGCAAAAAAAAGAGTGCCCACTTATCGATTGAATTTTTTTCTTGCATGCAACCCAAAATAAAACCTCTTGTTTTCCCCTGGTCTTAAGAAAACATTTTCAAAATAATTTTGTTCTTGGACAAACCCTCATTCCACGATTTCAACACATCGAATAGAAAACAGTTCACCAATAAGGTTGCAACAAGAAGCTAGCCAATCGATGAGTAGTTAAAGACAAACATGAGTAGATTGTAAACATGTCTGTTATTTCCCTTCAAACCAAAAAATGAAATATTATTGAAAGCAAACAAAACCGGCATCACAACAACTGCAGAGCCACAAATAAAAACATATGAAAGTTTGGTGAAAGCAGTATTTCTGCAGAATTAAATCCACTAATATAACTTAAAAATGCTTTCATTTTCACCAACAAATTATACTTAACCAGGAAACCAATTAAGAACAACGCAAATAAACAAATCGCATTATGCCTTCTTTAATAATTTAAATAATGTTTTGTTACATTACAACATCATCACTATAAATTACGATTACTTACTCTAGAAAGAAAACTAATTGGTACAAATAATTTAAAAGCACTAAACTTCCTGCATACTCCGGGAAAACCCCCTTTAGGGGTGCAAATATTCGCAAAATGCCCCTTTCCTACAGTATCCATTTTCATAAAATTTACAGACTTGTTGCCCTCTAGAAAGGGAACGAGAATGACCACCACTTCCACTGCCAAACGATGACTGTCTACTCCATGACTGTCTACTTTTGCTGAATCCGGAATCTCCACCTGGGACATTGCGGTCCCGCGGACTAACATTTTTCTCTCTAGGGCTTATGAGTCTCTCTCCTCCGTGTTTCTGATGGCTACTCTCTCTCCCCGACATCCCATCCTGCATGCTTCTGTTTTTACTTCCACTTCCCCGAGGTGTCCCTTGAGCAGATTCGCGACGATTTGACCCAGTCGAGTTCAAAGTCCCATGCTTTGTTGGACAATTCATAATATCGGCCAAGTCTCTGATCTTCTTCGGAGACGATAGACTGTGTTTATTGTTCGAAATTTCAAAGCGTTTTGTTTCTACTTCCATTACAGAGCTTATAGAGGAATGTTTTTTAGACTTCTTCAATGGGTTTTCTAATACATCTTTATTAGCTTCTCGATTTTTCTCGTCTCTCATGTTAGACTGGGAAGGTGGTAACATTATATCAATCGAAGAGGACAAAGCATCATTACTGGGAGCTCGGATTTTTTCGTTTTGCATACTAGATTGAGAAGGTTGTGGCAGTATATCAACCGAATAGCAAAAAGGCTCGTTTTTCACTTGATGATCTGAGGAGCTCAATGCCCTGAGAGATGTAAAGCAATTGTTTTTAGAATCATGAAATAAATCATCGGCATAGTCCATTAACATATTAGGGGACTCAAGGTCTGAATTCGACTCCATTGCATCAACTTCGGCTAAAAGATCAGAAACAGATTCTTCGGCTAATGTGTTGAACTCAATAGGTTCGGTCATCATTGCCAACCAACTAGAAGCATTAGGTACCGGATTGGGTGGCGACGGGGACAGAAATTCGTCATTTTTAGAAGTTAAGGGTGTTACAAGATTGTTAACAGACAAAACACTTGAATCCCATTCATCCATGAAAGGTTTGGTGGCTTTTTTAGGTAGATGGGTCCCACTAGCACCACTCCAGTTAGGGCCGCAAACTTCAAGAGGGAAATTTGAGGAGAGAAAGCACTTATTATCTGTTGCTCGAACCTTCCCATAATTGTCGGATAAACTTGAAATTTTCTGATTTTGAAAGTAATCTATCACATCGTGATGGATCGACTTGGGTGTAAGACTTAGCACGTTCTGGATATTGCTTAAATTTTGAACGGAAACTTCCGGAGGCGGCCACCTATGTTGCTCTTTGATTGGCATAGGAAAATCTTGAAGATTGATAGTAAACTTTTGTTCCAAAGAATCGGTTAAATTGGCTAGAGGAGTGTAGTGAGGGTGAGATTCGTGAGAATTCCAATTGTTTGCCGAGCTATTTTGCCGATATTGATGCGCGTTAAATTGATGTTCGTGACATTCTTTATCATTACTCTCAGGTACCGTATTTCCTTGCAAGCTCCAATTTTCGTAATTTGAAGTAGAGTTCCACATCTCTTCCACTTTAGTCCTTTCTTGTAGCATAATTTCATGTGGCTTCTCTTTATATAAAGATGATAGTTCCACAGAACACACTTCGGCCTGGTTCATATTATAATTGGCAACATTAGCTGGTTCCAAATCCCAAGATCTGGAAGAATTTCTTATTTGGACATCATTACTAGTTTGGGGCAGGTTCAGATAAGAATCAACAATTGTGGGGGGTTTCGGGTCCCCCGATTTAGAAGAATATTTGTTCTGGGCCTTGGGTTTTTCTTGGGGATGGTTAAAAAACGAATCAACAACTTTGGATGGCTGTGGATCCCAAGAATTTGATAAATTATCGTTTTGGGGATTATTATTTACCTGGGGATAATTCAAATTAGAATCGAAAACCTTGGGTGGTTCAGCCTTGGGGAGTTCCTGGTCCCTGCATTTTGAAGAGATTTTAATCAAAGCATCATTTTTGACTTGGGGATGGTTCAAATTAGAATTGGCAACCTTGGGTTGTTCTCGGCCCAAATGTTTTAAAGAACTTTTCTGACCATCACTTTTCACTTGGAGATGGTTCGAACAAGAATCGACGACCTTGGGTGGTTTAGGATTCCGACGTTTCAAACATTTTTTGACCCGTGCATCATTTTTTACGTGGGCCTGATTTGAATTAAAATCGACAACCTTGGGTGGTTCAGGAATCAAACTTTTCGAAGAACTTTTACTCTGAATATCATTGTTGACTTGGGGGTGGTTCAAATAAGAACCTATAAACTCGGATGGTTCTGGGTCCCCAGATTCTGAAGAAACTTTGTTCTGCATGACTTGGGGCTTCTTTGGATAATTGTCTACAACCTTCGGTGGTTCCGCATCTGAACACTTTGAAGAACTTTCGATATCATTTAGTACTTGGTTACTGCTCACATAAGAATTTCCAGCCGAAGAAGCATTTATCTGGGCATCCATTTTAACTTGGAGATGGTTCAAATAAGAATCAACGACCTTGGGAGGTTCAAGGTCCAGATATGAATAATTCTTTATCTGGACATCAATTTTTACTTGGTTATGGTTCAAAGAAGAATCAACAACCTCGGGTGGTTCAAGGTCCCGAGATTTTGAAGAACTTTTGATCTGGGTATCATCTTTTGCTTGTGCATGGTTCAAATACAAATCAACAACTGAAGAATTTTTAATCTGGGCATCCATTTTTACTTGGGGTTGGTTCAAATAAGAATCAACGACTTTGGGTGGTTCAGGGTCCCCACATTTTGGAGAACTTTTGGTCTGGTCAATATTGTTAATCTGGATATCATTTTTAACGACTGGTCCACTGCCCTTAACTATTTCAACTGTACCATTAGAATAAGCTTCTGTATCTACCGTGACACAATTTGCAATGCCACTCTCATAGCCATCACAGTGCTGAGACGTACTAACAGAAGTAACACCTTTAACCTCCTGAGGGGATAGAGAGAGATCTTTCTGCGACTGGACCTGGTCTTTGATTACATCAGCCAAAAGTACAGAGTCACGCTCGTCGGTTTTTACCTTCCATATTCTCATATCGGGTGGGAAAATACCTGTTAAGCTCCAATTGTGTAAAACCTCAAACGAAAAAGGCCCTTGATCTTTTCCCTTTGGATCCTGGTAATGCCATAAGTTCTCAGCCTCCCTATCATTAGCTGACGGCGTGCTCCCAGTAGAGAGAGAAGCAACCGATGTTTCGGATTTAACCCCAGAGAAAGAATCAGTTTTCATACAAGCTTGATCAACGCGACCATTATTGGTTGAACCTGACGAATCAACATGGTTCTCTAGTTTCTGACATGTATCTTTTACCTCGTTACTCCTATATATGTCGACTCTCTCTTTGTCCCTATAACTTTCGCTTATCATTGGAAGGTTATCACTGTTACTCTCACCAGCAAGCTGTGTAATAACAGGATCAATAATACCACCTTGCATTTCATCTTTTGTAAGGAAGTGAAACTCAAGAAGTGAGAGCATTTCAAAATGACGAACACGAGGTTTTCCGAAAAGATTTTGAAGCTTTAGATCGCAAATAATTTCACTCCTCTGATGGGGATCGCGAAGATTGTTCCTTTTTATATAGTCGAACAAAAGAGGCTGTACTTCCCTCTGGGACAATGCAGATATTTCACCATTTCTCATGTATGCAACAAAATCAAGTAGTTCTTTTGATGCCCAAGATGCGGAAACAACAGAACTTTTATTATTGTCACGAACTAGGTTAATGTAAGAGACTGCATTATTAGGTATTTTAGGGATTTCTCTTGACATAGTTCCGTTATTAGCAACATAACTCACAGCAGCGGAATTCTCTCTACGGGTCAACTCATTGGGTGTTACTGTCAATAGTTGTGCACGGTTAATCTCATCTACGGTCAAGGACAAATCGGTCTTCAAACAAATCCAATATACCTTGAAAAGATACTCCCAGCTAAGTTTGTCATCAAAGTCTACTTGAACCTACCAAAATCATGCAAGAAAACTATTTAAAAAAAGAACGAGGTGATAGTAGATCCCTATAACGTCGTAAGAAATTAAACTTTGAGCCAATCTTTTTTCTATGTGAAGTATATGTATCAGCCACAGAAAGGCAATCAAAGGCATATTGAGTAAAACTTAAGTTGAAGACACAGTTTACCAAACTTCCTTTATCATTATAGTTACTTCAATAGGTGTGCTTATAGTACACACAATTGTATCTAATTTTTTCCGACCGAGCAGGTAATCTGTTATGTATGATTCTTTAATTTACCAAGTATATCATATGAAGAACAGAAGGAGCTAAGAGAAGAAAAGCTAATTTAAAGAACAGATCCAGCTTGGGTATGAGCAATTATTACCAATCACTAGGAACGTATTCTTTTAGCAGATACTGGAAATATAAGATTCACTAATAGGCATGTGACACTCACTGTTTCTTTGTTTTCTTGATCAATATTTTCAATCATCTTGATAACTCGAAAACATGTCGAGCAAAATCCTTTGTTTCCCCGCACAGACAAATAGGAGGCTTCTTTAGTGCAACCCTTGCAGAACGAATATGTACAAGTGTAGCACATGTAACGAGCAGCAGATTTTTGACATATACTACATATATGCCAACCTGAAATGCATAAAACTTGTTAAAATCTAAATATATGTGGCTTTAAAAATAGTTTACGTTCACCATAGAGATCTAATTAATGACAAAGGCTAAATGAACTCACAGAAAAATAGCAGAATGAAGCACCTAGAATCCAAATATTTTGGAAACCATTTGAAAATTACTATAATAGGCACCAGGTATAAAGGTAAATACCAACAAATCCGATATGATTGCAGACAAAATATTTCACCAACCTTTCTCGTCTTATTTTATTACTATTTTTATAAGCCCAGAATATAGGGGAATTATCAAAGCTCTTAAGGAATTTTATGGTATGTAGGTATAGAAATAATTACGTACAGACTAGATCTGTACAAATTACAATCGGGACGGACTTTCTCCTTCAATCTCCCCTCTCTCTCTCACACATACTCGTCATAAATGGGAAATAGAACACCTCAAGTGGCCATGTATATCCAACCGCAGTGGTGGAGGGTGAGTGCAAGAAATGGCATTTCAAATAGGTCCATAGCAAGAGAAAAAGGCAACAACAAGAAAAACGAAGCGGACTTTCCATAATGTGATTGATAACTCTGATCGCATTCATGCAAGTCTTACATTTAAAGAACTAATTGCTTTAGAATCCTATCCTTTCCTGGACAGAGGTTTAAGATATCTTATTCTACATTAAACTCTCACTTTTATCACACTAACTCCAATTTTGGAAAGGGTAAATAATGGAGTTAGCAGACCACTGTAGGACCGGGGGGGGGGGGGGGGGGCAAGTGCCTCCGCTGAATTTGGTTTTATTCAACATATACCGCATTTATGTATCAAATGTGTAATTAGCCTAGTTGGTTAAGACTCCCACTTGTAGCTTAGAGACCCAAGTTCGAGTCTTACTGCTACTATTTTTATTCTATTTGTAAACTTTTCTCGTTATATACAATAACAACAATTAAAAACTTAATTAACATCATTGGTTTATTTTGATTTTACCTTTTTAGTGTATAAGTATAAAATGAAACAAATTAACTGTTTGTTCCATTAGTTTATGGACATTTTAAATATATTCATTTTATACCATCAATGCTAGGATCATTGTTAAAATCGGTATTATTTGGTCGATCTCTATTTGCATATTTGATCAGTTGATCGATTAATTGGTTTCCTTTTTAATGAATAAACTATTAAACACATAATCAATATAATAATATTAGTCTTATCTGATTTTTGGCGTAGTTTAAGTTTTTATTTATCAACCTGCATTATACGATGATTTATTCAAAAATTACTACTTATATTTTTCAATTTTCATTTGCTCGACAACCAATATTGTCTTATTTTTGTAGTATGAAGTATGTAGGTTTTAATAAAATTGGTTTTAGTTTGGTTTATGTCATTAGCATATTTAATATATGGCTCATTAGCTTTTTTCTTGTTCAATAACCAAATTTTTTGGCTTAAAGATATTATCAATTATGTCCCAATTGTGCCCCACTGAACCGAATTCCTGGCTCCACCCCTGCACTGGGTAATGGCCACGCTAGTACATACATCACGTGAAGTTCAATTTACATAGGATTGATATCTCTGCTCTATTTACGGGTTAAACTTGACATGCTTACAAGCTTTAGCATCCTATTCTTTCCAGACAAAGGTTTAAGATATATTATTCTAAACTAAAGTTTCACTTAATATTACATCAAATCCAAGTTTTAGAAAAGGGTGAATGATACAGTTACCAAACATACACAATGTAACGTCCACAATTAACAGAATAAGTAAAGTTTACTTTCTGTAAAAGGATTCTTATATCCAGTTGATTTTACATAAGTTTGAGTTTGAATGTTTCATACCTGTTTTAGGACAAATGCTTAAGATATCACATCAACATGCATATATCACCTATTTTGTAAATTTTCCGAGAATAGGAATGGTAAACTATCTCGCTCATACACAAAGTAACGTCCAAACTACAAAGGGCATTTGGTCCAGTGGTATTATTTCTTTCTTTGGGTGCGAGAGATCCCAAGTTTGATTCTGGGAATGCCCTATTTTGCTTAGTATTTTACCTTCCAAAAAACGTGACACCCAAACTACCATGTTGGTTCTCAAAAGTCAACGCTCAAGTGCTTCAGTAGCTTAATTAATTCAAGCATGGGTTCATGCTAAATCAACAGCTATTCTAAAAGCATCATACACAAATTTATAAAACTCAAACCATATTACTAGGTTTTACCCCCGCATTTTATTTCTTCGCAACATCAATAAATAAAATGTGAGTTTCCGCCGCTTTATATAAAAAAAATTGTAAAAAAACAGTAACTGTATAAAAGGGTGCAAACTTGCAACAGTTATTATTACGAATGAACATACCGCAATTCCACTTTGTCTTCGAGCTAAAAAATTCCTCATCCCGCTTTATACATGCTGGATGGTATACCTTAGGACAATCCCTGCCATTTATCAACACACTCAATTAAAACAAACTGCACTCCCTTCTCAACACTTAGGAATTGTTGCGATGCAATTTTAAGCAAACAAACTTGCTTCATTTAAGCTGAGAAAAAAAAATAGTTACTTCATCTTAAAAAAAAATTACAAGCTTTCAAAAAAACTCCATTTTGAAGGTTGATCAACCAAATGTAGGGTTCAAAAGCAAAAAATCTGAGCTAGATAAACACAACCAGAAAAGCCCCCCTATCACACACCATTTTTAGACTAAGGGCAGTTCTGGTGCAACTTTAAGCAAACAAATTTGCTTCAAATAAGCTGAGAAAAAGAGATAGATGCTTCATTTCATAAAATACACCAGCTTTATCAAGCCTTGCAACAAAAAATGCTCTGTTTTCAAGTTTGATCAGCAAAATGTAGATCCCATAAGCGAAAACCCTGAGCTAAAGCAGTGCCTTAAAACACAGAACACGCCACAGTATATACTTGGCGATAGTTCTGGTGCAACTTTAAGCAAATAAACTTACTTCATGTAAGCTGAGAAAAAGAGATAATTCCTTCTTACTAAAAGTCTTCTTTTTTCCAGGCCAAAAAACTGCATTTTCAATCTTGTTCAACAAACATAGAGCTTAAAAGTGAAAAATCTAAGCTTAAAAGACGCAACCAGGAAATCCCTAAAAAAATAAGCTGGGAAAACAGATAGTTACTTCATCGTAAGACATCCGCTATTTATTTGAAGCCTGGCAACAAAAAAAGCTCCCTTTACAAGCTTGATCAACCAAACATAAGAGTTTATAAGCAAAAAGGCTCCATTTTTAAGCATGATCAGCCAAATATAGAGTTTATAAGAAAGCAAGAAAAAAGTTTATTTTCAAGCATGATCAGCCAAATGCAGAGATTATAAGCAAAAAAAAAAACTCAATTTTCAAGGGTGATTAATTAAATGCAGAGCTATAAGCAAAAATGCTCCACTTTTAATCTATCAGCCAAATAAAGAGCTTCTAAGCAAAAACGCTCCATTTTCAACCTTAACCAACCAAATGTAGAATTTTAAGTTCACAGGCATAACAACTCCATTTTGAATCTTTATCAAGTCAAAGTAGAATTTAAGTAAAAAAAAAACTCCATTTTCAAGCTTGACAAGCCAAAGACAGAGATTACAAGCAAAGAAGCTCCATTTTAACTCTTTATCAAGTAAATATAGAATTTCGAGTAAAAAGCTCCATTTTCAAGCTTGATCAGGCAAATGCAGAGATTATAAGCAAAAAAACACTATTTCGAATCTTTATCAAATAAATGTAGAATTTTAAGTTCATAAGCCAAAAAAAAACTCCATTTTCAAGCTTGATCGGCTAAATGCAGAGATTATAAGCAAAAAAGCTCCATTTTGAATCTTTATCAAGTAACTTAAGAATATTAAGTTCATAAACAAAATAAAATCTCCCTTTTCAAGCTTGATACGTCAAATGCAGAGATTATAAGCAAAAAAAAAACTCCATTTTGAATCTTTATCAAGTAAATTAAGAATATTAAGTTCATAAGCAAAAAAAAAACTCCATTTTCAAGCTTGATCAGCCAAATGAAGAGATTAGCAAAAAAAAATCATTTTGAATCTTTATCAAATATCAAGTAAATGTAGAATTTATAAGTTCATAGGGGCAAAACCTTCATTTTCAAGCTTTATCAAGCAAATGTAGAGCTTAGTAACAAAACAAAAAAAACTCCATTTAGCTCTAATAGAGCTCATAAGCAAAACAACTTAGCTAAATACATATACATATACATATATACATAAATATTATAATAAATTTAAACAACATACACATAAACAAAATCAGCATAATTACCCTCGATCACACAACACGAGGCTCCCACCATCGAAACAAATGAAACAAACGTCTTCGTCCTCCTTCTTCTTCCTCTTCACCACCTCCTCCGCCGCCGCCCTCACCGGCCGCCCTCTCCGCCTCTTCTCTCCAGTCACCGGACCAGAACCCTCCGCCGCCGCTACCGCCCTTAACAAAGTTTTTTCATCCGTCGAGTCTCCGGCGGAGGTGCGGTTATCCGGCACCGGAGAAGGGGAATCGACGGCGGAGCTCCGATTCTCCGCCTCCTTACACAGCCAGTACAGCCCAGACTTCTCCGACTCCATCGTCGATCGTATAAAACCCTAGCTATCTCTCTCTATATATCTCTATATATTTCTCTCTCTCTCTCTCTCTCTCTATATATATATATAAAAATATATGTATGTATGTATGTATGCATGTATGTAATAATAATAATAATAGAGAAAATGAGTCATGAGTTTGACTCGAAGCTAATTTAACTTTTTAGTTTAGTTTAATAATGCTAATGAGTACTCTGTGTACTGCTGTATTTTTTTGTGTTACGTGTCAAAAATAGATGTTCATTTTTTTTATTTTTTTTTAAATATTTATTTTTGATAGTTGAAATCATATCAAATTTACATTTTTATTCTTATATTTTAAGTAAAAAATACTTTTTATTTGAAAATTTTAATTTTCTTATACTATTTTGTTGAATTTTAAGTGAAATTGTCAAATACTTAAATTAAACAGTTTTCAAAACAGTACAGTTATTGAAAACGCAACCTATATATAAGGACATTGGTTCACTAACATTGAAAAGTTTACAAAATTTAATCTTATAAAAAATTTAACTTCTTAACAATATAAATTATTAAAAGAAATTATTTTGACTAATTTTAACGTACATTATTAATGGATATAAAACAATTAGATGGAGAAACTTTGGTGAAAGTGGGTCATGAGTTTAACTGGTAGCTAATTTAATTGAAGTTTTTAGTTTAATTTAGTAGTAATGAAAAGAAAGTCGAGTGAGGGAGTGACACGAAATCGAGATATATAGATATAGATAGATATAGAGAGAGAAAGAGTGGGGTTGTGAGCTGGGGGTTGTTTTAGTGTCTTTTAGCAGCACGTGATTTTGGTTTTAGGCGGGTTTTCTCAGGTGTTATTCCATGCGACGGTTGCACCACATGGACATGCAATGCTTGTGAAAATGATCCTAAGGAATGGGCTAATTTATTACCACATCCACAATAATTTTGTTAACTTTTTATTGTTAACTAGTGACACATCATCATTTAAAAATCTATTAAATAACACATATGTATATTAAGTTAAACACTCACATTAGTTTTAACTTTAACAATGTTATCTATTTTAAGTAAAAATTAATTATTCAAAATATAATACTGTGAATAGGTGCTGGGAGAAAATAAATAGCAGTATGGTATAGATATAAAAGATATACGTGATAAATAACATTTAATTGTGGTTATGGATAGACTTTTTTGCCATGTCATCAAGTAATAACAATTAAAAAGATTTATCTTTAACAATGTTTTTAACATCTATAAAGTTAACACACATTTTAACACAACTAATGGGAAGACAAAATTGCATTATTAGCTAACATTTTTAGTTAACAATAGAGATAGCAACACTATCGTAGATGCTATTATACTTGAAAATAATTTATTGTACAACAAATGTACTAGTATTAAAATTACGTGGCTATGCACCCTATCATGATTGTGAAAAATGAAAATGATGATGAATGGGATATTTATTAAATTAAGTTACCTCAACTGTATTAAGATTAGTGTGGATTTATGCTAGTGAAAATATAGATTTTTATTGTCGGTAATGTTTTTTATATATTTGAAATCATATCAATTGTTAGAGATCGAGCTTTGCGTTTGAGAATTGGATTGCATCTAATTGAAGGCTTGGAGTAATATTGAGAAATTAGGCTTCTAAAATTGAGGAGTTGTTGAAGAAGATTTTAAAGAGGTTAAAATCTAATGAAAATACAAAATGTTGAATTAAGAAATGGACAATATTGCTTTAGGCAATGTTGGAAAAAAAAAGTGTGGAAACATCATAATAAATTATTCAATCATAAAGTAAAAATAAAAAAATAAAAAGAGAACTTAAAGGATGTGTCTTTTGAAACATTTGACCATTGTCACATGTGCACGGTGACAATTTTTCCATGAAGCATTTCACACATGTATAGGTTATGAAATACCAGCTAGATTTTTCATCAAACGCGGCTCATTGTGGAATACAATTATTTAGGAAGAATTCAACATGACATATCTCAAAATTACAGTTAATTTCAAAGAAAACAGTAATGGAAATATCAAACAAAGTAACTCGATTAGTGTTAATGGAAGACTGTAGTAAATGATCGTTTTGTATCAATGTAAATATACGAGAAAGATGAGTGGTGTTTGGCATTAAAAATCCGTTGATTTGTTACAAGAAAATGCCGAGCGTTTAACATTTGACACGTGAAAACGCTCAACCAAAATATCAACAGAAAAGTATTAGTTAAAATTTAGGAGTGAACACCATTTTCTTTTGATAGCGTATTTATACAGTCGAATTTTTCTTAATCCTTCGTTATTCATAAATGAAAGTCGTAATTCTAAAAACAGACTCGTACCCAAGTATGAGGCTTAATTTTTTCAAATTTATTGACTTTTTTGGAATTTTTTATTATTTATCCAAAAAAAATATTCATATTTTTGTAAATTAGCCATGGACAAAAATAATAATAAAAAATTATGAAAAAAGCTTTTATTAAATGTCACACGGAGCAAATTACTATCAGAAATAGTTATCACCTCAACACTAAAGAAAACAATACTTTTATTATGACGTTACAAGAGTGTAATATACAATATTCATGGATTAATTATTAAAAAAATGATCAAAAAGATATTACTTTTTTTGTGAACCGTGACCTTTTAGAATAAAAAACATATAAATTGTAAAAAAGTCAACAAATTCAAAAAAGTCACGTCTCGTACTTGGAAAGTATAAGTCTGTTTTCAAAATTACAATTTTGATTCCGAATAACGAAGCTAGTACTGAATTAAAAAAAACTCGACTATATAAATACGCGGCCTTTTTTTTTTTTTTTAAAGATCCACGTGCCTCGTATGGAGTGAAATTATCATTCAATATATTATTTATTTCAAGTGGCATTGTTTTTCAAACATTTCAAATCTAATCAAAATTATCTGAATAAAATAACTGTTGGAAAATCAAACAACGTAACGTAAATCAAATACTCCGTATCTATTAAATACTAAAATAGTACTGTAGAAAAACGAGTGGTTGTTATCATTAATATATGTTGACTTTTTTCATGAAATATAGGAACCAACATGGGAAAAAGTTCACCGAACAAAAATAAATAAAACAAGATCCATACTAATTAGTACTTAGCAGTGCCAATCTTGTATAATGGTGCTCGTTATACATGTGACTTTGTAAAAATAGCATATTGCCATTTTAGTTTTTTACCCAATTTAAATTGACGGGGAGTTTGAGAATCACAACACTTACTAAAAAAGAAAATACTGTATACTGCTAACTTTAATTTTTAAAGTACCTTTTTTTAATATACTTATTGTTAGATTTCCAATACCTTTTCCATTAATCCCTTTTTGGTTTTTGCAGTTTAGTACTATGAATGATAATAAGCACACACGTAAATCGACCATGTAAACAAGGCTTTTAAAGTACGATATTATTTTTATAAATAGTACAACTGTATACCACTATACCAGTAACGAGGGAAAAATTATGTTATGTGCTTACTTTTATTATTAGTGCATGTTTGTTGTGGCTTTTATTATTTTCCTTTTGACATAGTATCCACTCTTTATTACTCCATGCAAAAGCAGCTTTTTATCTCCTTTTGCCAATTTCTTATCAATCTTTGTCATGTAAAAAATGCATTTTCTATGTTCACGATTACATTGCGTCTACTTTAATTAGTAGATTTTTAATATATCAGTAGATTTTATCGTATTAAACATGAGGTAGTAAAAGGAAATCTATATATAATACAGAATGGAACTTATCCAGAAAATCTTGACATTATTTATTTTCTGCTATGAGCCTGTATTTTTCCATTGTAATTTATCTATTTTCATGTCAAAATCGTAATTTTTTTTTACGAACCGTATGTCAGATTTATAAGTTTCACCGTAAAATTATCAAATTGTCCATGCGTTGAAAATCTGAAAATTTTCCAGAGGGCTTGGCCGATCGATCAGAGTTGACAGCGGATCGATCGGCCAATCCCTCTGAAATTTTTTCCAGAGCGACCACTGTAAATTTGCCTACTTAACTCAAAAAACATTAACGGACCATAATCGTGACTTACGTTTTGATAAAAGATCAATAAATTAATTTGTTTCGAGTAACATGATAAAATGTCGTTTCGATTACTAATCATTTAAAAAAATGATTAATTTGTTTAAAATATAGACGATTTAATAACAAACATAACGGCTGAAACGGAACTAAATTTGGAGTGAGTACGAACGAATAATTTGTAGTTTCACAATATACGATATCCAAAAAAAAATGAATAAGTCAAACCGTAAGTCACGATTACAGTTTATAAATGTTTTTTTGAGTTAAGTAGGCAAATTTATAGTACTCTGGCCTATGAAAAATTTTCCAAACGGCTTGGCCAATCGATGGGTTGTCAACTCCGATCGATCGGCCAAGCCATTTGAAAAAATTTCAGATTTTCAACGAAGGGACAATTTGATAATTTTACAGTCAAAACCGTAATTTTTTTTACGAACCGTAAGTCAAATTTTGGTCAAACCGTAATTTTGACTTACGGTTCGTAAAAAAAAATTACGGTTTTAACGTGAAAACAGATAAATTGCAGTGGAAGAATCCAGTCTCTCATGCTATACCATTTAATCGGTAGTAGGTTCTATAGAGCTTTAATTATATAGAAAACTCTACATAAAGTAATTGATATAAATGTTTTGGGTGAAATTGGTTGTATTTCAATATCTAAGGTCAAATAAAAATCCATCTAGTCAAAAGAACGTGATTCAATTAAATTATTTTTTAACGTAATTACCAAACAAAAATTATCGAGTAGACACAAATACCGTGATGCAAAAACCAACGATTAATACATGTTTATAAAGTCGCCGCTACCAAATTCATAGCTCGGCGCCACCAGTTTCATCATGATCACATATAGGGACTTTTATCGTTGTTATGATGGGAGGGATCAAAAGGATTAAAAGTTGGAGAAAGATAGATAGAGATATAACGATATAAAAAACGAAATGGGGATGAATGAGATAGATCATTTGTTGTGCTCATCGCTGACGTGGTCGTAGGTCGGTGACACCATCGTCGCAGGAGGAGGCACAGATATAACAACGGATACGACATGTGATTGGCATAGCAGGAGTCCATTCGATGGTGGAGATAGTAGCGCGACGGCGACATTTATGACATCAGTCTATCACCGGAGTTTGAGTGTACTTTTCTAACGAGAGAAATTAATAAATACAAGTGGATGAAAACAATATTTTAATTAATTGTATAATATACATTTGAAATATGTCTAAAACGTACATAACTTTTGACTATTTCTTAATTATGTTTTGTAGGTGTGCTATTCATTTTTTTTTCTAATATCTAATTTTCCTACTTTACGTTCTCATTAATTTATTTCAACCAGCTTTTTGAAAAAATAATAATAGCCAAAAACGTCATCAACTTTGCACACATTAAAAAAACAATTCAAAACTCAATAAACACCATTTTAATTATAGTATTGCTATAATCATCGAGAAATTCTACCCGTTAATGTGTCATATTAGTTGAACCAGTCATATTTTAAACAAAAGTTTGTTTCCAAAATCGCAATAAAAATGACCGGTGCACCTAAATCGACACGTCAAGGGGTAGTTTTTTTGAGTGAAACATTTAGTGCTAAAACTCAATTTTCTTTAATTTATTAATTTCAATTCATTAAATTGTCAAAAATATCAACACACGAAACCTGGTTTTAAACCATTTGTTTAGATGGTACAATCATGTATTAAATAAAAATTCGACTTTAAAATCACAATAAAAACGATCGGTCCGTCTAATCCGACATTGGTGAGTTAGTTTTTCAAGTGGATGCTGTCAACACACAAACCCAGAAACCCGGTTTTTTTTTAAAAACATTTGTTAAATACTTAAATTTACTTTTCGTGTGTTGTCAGATACCGTCTATATATAAATATATATATATATATAACCCAAATGGAGACGCAATAGTCCTAATCTTGTGAAAAGACGAAAAGGGTTTGTTAAAGAAACAATCTTTAGTTAGAAAAAAAAGAAAAGAAATTAAAATAAAATAAAATAAAATAATAGGGATTATGTTGAAGAGAGAGAGAAGAAGGTGTGAGGGAACAGCTATGGGTGTGATCGTTTTGGATCTTCGTCCTGGTCTTGGCCTTGGTCCCTTTTCTCTTGGTATTTATTTTTATTTTTTATTTTTTATTTTTTTATTCATTTGGGTTTTTATATTTTTATTTAAGGAAAAATTTGGGGCTTGTTTTGATGGAGAAATGATCATTTAGTACTTATTTTGAGACTTAGGCATCAAAAACTCATGATTAAAATCTCTATTAAAATTTGGTAAATTAGGTACAGATGCTCCATAATGCTGCTTATTTACTTTCTTTTTTATTTGATATCATTTGGGTTTGTATCTTTTAAGGAAAAAATTGGTGCTTGTTTCGTGAAAAATGATCATGTACATATTTTGAGACTGTTATGAAAAACATCATGGTTAAAATATCT